>JAPVLO010001884.1:0-120885 GCA_027257055.1 Cephalopachus bancanus
GAGACACATGTGGACATGACTTAATCCAAATAAAAAATGAAAATGGAAGTGATTGGGAAATATGGCATGCAAACTTTTGTGATGTGCACAAGACTTAAGGGCTTGGAGAAAAGGGTCATGGACTATTTTAACAAAATCAACAAATAGGTTTTATAGGGGTTAGAGAAGTTATTTGCCTGAGGGAGTCTGTGTCATGTGAAAAGGACACGGAAGCACTACTCCTCACAGTGTGTACTACTAAAGGAATTTTGAGGCTATGCTTCTAAATTGCACTATTTGGAAAGTATCTCCTCTTTATAAAGGGAAGGCAGAAGGACCTTAAATAATTTGGAAAGCATTTTGTGCTGAGATAGGCTTCATGAGTTTTAATCATACTAAAAATATCTCAGTGCACCAAAACAGAAAATATGTTAGAGTAATGAAGAAGACATCCTCTTAGATGAGGACTCAATACAAAAAGAGGTGGAAAAAGTTGCATCTGAAAGAGAAGTTACATTAGTGAGGAGAAATGTGTTTATCTAAAAGGATATTTTAGAAAATATTTGGGATATATCTCTTTAATTGGAGAATCAGTCTTTCTGATGAAGTACGTTTGTTGAGTGACTCTCTACATTACAGATGCATTTGATTAAGGCAGATTGATAAGAGAAAAGACATACAAATTTATTAACCTGTGTGTACAGGGAGAATCACAGAGCAATTTCCCAATACCTCAGTGTGTTCAGGAGTTCATCTACATCCTCTCAAGGTTGCAGAAAGAATGAGGGCTTGGATTCTGATAAAACAGATTCTTAGAGGAAGAAGGCAAATGTATAAATACTAGAGGGAATGGCTTGATCTGGGAATGAAAATTAACTTGTAAATAATTCTCTTTGTATTTAAGGATCCTTGGAGAGAGTCATTATCTTGAAAAGATGTCTGATCAGGTGTGGTGATATTTTGACCTTCTTCTGTAATTGATGATGAGATAACAGGGAAGGGAGCAGGAACAATTTTTCTCCTTGGTGTGTCAGTCTAATCTTTAAGTAGGCAATGGTAAAGTTTTTCCATTACTAGCTGGTTTTTAAAGGTTTTTAATTCAAAATACCAATTATTCCAGGGAGCCATATTTTGGGGTGAAATTCCCTGCATTCCTCCGTTTCTAGAGAAGTTTCAGACATTGCACAGAACTGCCTTGTGAGCCATCCATAATATCTTGTGATATGACCAGCACTCACACCATAAAAGCCAGTGCCAGGTCCATTTACGATTTTTGATGAGTTGCAAGGATGCCATTTGTGGAGTCAAGTCATAGGCCTGATTGCAAAATTGCTTTGGTATGTCACCTAGAAAAAGTCCAGCATCGTCCCTGTTTTCAAGGCAGAGGGAAAACTTTCTAGTGACTTTACCTAAGCAAGAGACAGTTCTTGAGACTCTTTCGAGGTATTTCTCAGTCTAACTAACTCACTGATAATAGAAGCATCATGACATTGTTTCCCTGATTGTGGAGGCCACATTTTTTCATACATCTATCTCCCAGATTGGGTCTGCCAGATGTTCACATGGGCAGAAACAAAAGTAAATTCGGGTTCTTTTGCATGATCTAGGTGTTGGCATACCCGACAATTAGATTGATGAAAGTGATCAGCGTTTGAAAGTCTGTTGCAAAGAGATGCTGGTTCTGTGCCTGATGTAGAAAAATAAACATCAAGGGTTAGTAAGAGTGAGGTACAGTTTAAAAGAAGATTCATAATGAAAAATCAATGGGTGAATGGGATTGATTGAGATAGTTTCCAATCAGCTTCCAATGTGCAATCTATGAAGAGAGACATAGCTAAAAAGAATAAGTGTTTTGAAAGGACCCCCTTGGGGTGGGGGAGGAAGTTTAAAAGATCAAAAGGAAATTTTTGGAGGAAAAATGGTATTTCTTGATCCACAGCCTTGGGGATAAAGCTGTATACTTCATGAAGCCATCTCCCTCCAAGATCCTGGAACTTGCCCTGAAAAACCTTACTTTCAGCTCAGCTGTAGTTGTGGTTCTACAATTGTCCCAGTATTGCTTGGCATGATTTGGCATGACTCCAAAATAATTTTTCTTTTTTTTTAGTTTTAAAGATGTGGGGTGCAACTCAGGGTTAATTATACAAATGTTCATTATGCAGGTACCCTTGTTGATGAGGTGTGCTCCCTCTCCCCTGGCAGAATCCCACTACTGCTAATCTCATCCCTCCCCCCAGCAATTTCCCACTACTGATGATCCTTTTCTTATAGTATTACAATAATTGTTCAAGGTTTATTTAATTATACGAACATTGTTCAAGATCCACATAATTTTTCCTTTATTTTGATGGAAGTGTCTCTGGTTAAAAGTACTTCACAAGGGCCTTCCTAGCCAAGTGACAGCAAGCTTTTTTCTTCTAAAAACTTCGATGTACACATACTCTCCTGGTTGAAAGGGATGGCAGGTCTCGTCAGTTGGCAGGGGTCATGCTCCTTTCACCTAATATGCTCCAAGAATGCAGTTAGTTCCTGTAGATAACTAGTCATATTATGAAATCATTCACTTAAATCCCTGTAGTGTTCATTCAGTCCAGAAAAGGAAGGTGTAGAGGTGCCAGTAGGCATGAGGTGACCAATCACTATTTCACAATTGATTAATCTGTGTTTCCTATTCAGAATATTTTGGATTTTTATAAGGGCCAGAGATAATTCTTCTGGCCATAAGTCCAGTATCTTGTGCACTTTACCTAAAATTCTTTACTTTACCAAAAGTTCTTTACTTTACCAAATGTCTAGATTTTTGTGGTCCACTTACTTTGAGAATCAAGGATAATAAGAGGTATACAATTTCAATGAGTACCCCAGAGTCTTTAAAAGCAAGTGGTTTATGTTTGATGTGAAAATGAGTCCCTTGGTCTGACTCAATCCTTAAATGAAAACTGAAATGAGAAATAATCAAAGTTAGCTGGGCATTGTGGCTCAAGCCTGTAATCCCAACACTTTGGGAGACTGAGGTGGGGGGATTGCCTGTGTCCACGGGTTCGAGAAAAATAATCAAAGTTGCTAGTATCTTTACCACTGTTATAAAGCTTAGTCATCAATATGCCTAGTCAGGTATCTTTCAGGCCATCCACTGAACATACAGACTGAGGACTAAACGCTGATATTTCTTACTTCTCTTGCCTAAATTCCTAAGTGGCTTAAGGAGTTATTTTCTATAAGACATAAAATGTCATCAGATAGGTTTCTATTAACCCTATATAACATGGCTTACTTTCCAGCTTGATTCTGGCATATTATCACATAACAGATAAAGAAGAAAATCAAAAATATATTTTGCACCGAAATATGTTTGTTTGACATATTTTGAAATGATATTGCAAAGCTCTGTCTTGGGAAAATTTGCATCTATATAGAATCCTTTTCCGAGGGATTCCCAGAGGAGCCAGATACCTTTTGAAACATTTACAAGCCAGGCTCGGTGGCTCAGCCTGTAATCCTGCACCTTTGGGAGGCTGAGGTGAGTGGACTGACTGAGCCCTCGGGTTTGAGACCCGCCTGGGAAACTTGGCGAGACCTCATCTCCACAATAAAAAAAAAAAAGCTGGGCGTGGTAGCGCGCGCCTGTAGTTCCAGCTACTTGGAAGGCTGAGGCGGAAGGATCGCTGGAGCCCAGCAGGTTGAGGCTGTGGTGGCCGGGAGCGGCCACTGCACTCCAGTCTGGGCAACAGAGTGAGACTCCAACTCAAAAAAATAAAAAATAGCCGGGCTCGGTGGCTCAGCCTGTAATCCCGCGCCTTTGGGAGGCTGAGGTGAGTGGATTGACTGAGCCCGCGGGTTCGAGACCCGCCTGGGCAGCGAGACCTCATCTCTACAATAAACGAAAAAATTAGCCGGGCGTGGTAGCGCATGCCTGTAGTTCCGTCTACTCGGAAGGCTGAGGTGGAAGGATCACCAGAGCCCAGCAGGTCGAGGCTGCGGTGGCCGGAAGCAGCCACTGCACTCCAGTCTGGGCGACAGAGTGAGACTCCAACTCAAAAAAAATAAATAAATAAAAATAAATAAAAATAAATAAAAAATAAATAAAACGTTTACCATCTATTCTTTTCGAAGCCTGCTACTTAGAGCCTTCACCTATTATGCTCCAAGTATAAAGCCTTCACCTTTATATCAAGAACCTTGACTTCCTAAAACCCCATTCCCCTTCCCTTAACTCAAACGTTTCTTTTATTGACTTCACATTCTTTAGACAAAGCTTAACTCTTTCTGCCAATGGCCAATCAGAAAATCCTTGAATCCACTTGCCATCTGAAAGCCCTCAGTTGGAGACATCCTGCCTTTCTGGGCCCAATATAAATCTCACATGCATTGATTTATGTTTTTTTTTGTTTTTTGTTTTGTAACTTCTGTCTCCCTAAAATGTATATAACCAACAATTCAACAATCTCCACCACAGGTTCTAAGGGCCTCTTGGGTCGACGCCTTGGACCTCGGTTACTCACATGTGGCTCAGAATAAACCTTTTCAAGAATATTTTGGCAGAACTTGGAATTTTTCCACCATCAAGACAATAACCAAACAGTGAGAAACATCTAAAGCTGGGGGTAAATTTATAAAGTCTATTTGCAGTGCTGCAAGGGGTCATGTGGGCCTTCCAGAGCTACTGAAGAAATTGGTTTCTTCCAGAGATTTGACGAGATTTACATGCCCTGGGAAATAATTTGGTCAGAAATTTTGTATATTCCAGGGAAGTACCAACTACCTTTTGGTTCCTTAAGTGTCTCTTGTTTGTACATATGTCCCATGTGACAGGAGATAAATGCAAGCCAACGTATTAAAAGAAAAGGAGATACAGAGGGTCCATTTGGTCTTATATGCAGTCTGTCTGAAAATTGTTTGGCACCCCTCAGGATCTATTTATCCTTTTTGGGATTGTGGGGCATTAGACGTATAATAATATCAGACAGGGATAGGGCAGGTTAATACATTGAGTGGGAAAATAATAAGAAGGAACATTTTGGCTACTTACTTTGCAACTTGGTCTGCTTTATCATATCCCAAGTGTGCAGCATTCATCTCCTTCTTATGAGCCAGGCAAAGAACAAAACAATCTGAGTAGGTAGGCAGATCATACGTAATAGGGCAGAGCTTACAGGCCCATTGGATAGGTTTGCTAGCTGCGGTGTATAATAAACCCAGCACCGCCCGCCGGTTTTGGGCCACATCCGAAAGTGTGCAGGTTACCAATCCGCGAGGAGGGCCTCCGAGGGCTTCAAGCCTGGGAACACTGCCCTCAGCGGGGCTCGTTTCCAATGCCTAGGCCGGGGGTAGGAGTGGTGAGGGGAGAGGGCTTCAATCCGCGCCGAAGACCAGCCAAGCCCAGACTGCTGTGTTCAATATATTTACCGCCTTAACTTTTCTTCTAGAGCAATTCCAATGTTGCTTCTACTGCGCCAGGGAGAGAGATGTCAGGGCTGATCTGCGGGCCGCGTGACATCGTCGCCGAGGTCCCCGACCGCGTTCTTTCGCGCGAGAGAATAAAGGCGTCCATCGTGTAGCGGGGGGCGCTGCTCGGGACGAAGGCTTTCGTGGTGACCCGGGAGCTTGTCGAGGACCTAGTTGCTGACGCCGTGGTCGGGCGGTTTGAATGGGCGGAAGGCGGTGAGCAACGGGGCGGGGAGACTGCAGCCAGGGCAGCCGTCCACTAAGCTACCCGCGCCCACGGTGCGCCCGGACTCCTTGAGTAAACTCGCGCGCATGACATTGACCACTGCCACGATGGTCCAGCGACGCCGCCCGAGGTCGAATTAGGTGCTGCCCGCGCTACGGTCCCCCCAGCAGTGCCAGCAGCTGGCGCGCTTCAACCCTGCACGTGGTCCGCGAGGACGCGGCGGATGCGCGGCTGGCTGTGCCGTGGAGAAAGCGCGCGTGGTCGGATCAGCCGCGCGGTTGCGCTTTTCGGTGCTCGGAGGAATGGCTAAAAGACTGGCTGCTGCCTGAGGACATCACTTCTGGCGAAGACGGTGCCCCGCAGCCGCGGCGCCAGGTGAGGGCGTGCTCGTTCGACACCACCACGGGACCGCTGCCAGGCGGACCCGGAAGATCTCGCCTTAGCGCCGCTGGGCGCTCGAACCAGAGGTGAACCTGACCCATCGCCGCTGTGTTTAGAGTATCCGCGGCTAAGGGGAGGGTTCCGGGGCGGACCCGGGCTGCTGCTCCCTTCGCAGCCACAGGCCCATACGGGCGGTGGCCAGCCCCTAGAGAGGTAGCAAGGGTGTGTCTGCTGGGCGGACAGTGGGCTTAGTGGGCAAAGGTCTTAGGAGCTGAAGCTGGTGGCCATGCTGGGGACAGAAATGCGAGGGCGTGGCACTCAGGTGTGCGGGGAAGGCGGGGAGATGGGGTGGGGTAGGGGTATGCCACTCCCCCAGTCTTGAGCTACTGTGCAATGTTTGGGGCAGAGGAGATGTGAGTAGACCAGGTCAGGGCTGGCTCTCTGGCCAGTGACCCAAGACGCCCCTTCCCATCCCAAACCTAGTCTTCTGTGGCGAAAAGAGGGTGCGTGTTTCCGACTCTGTGACAGCGCCCAACCTCCACCTTCAACCCCTGCTACCAGCGTGACGCTTCCTGCAATTCTGCGATAACGCTGGGACATCGGGGCGGCAGCGCTTGTCTTGTAAAGCTCCAACTACCCCACCCCCGACGCTCAAGAACCCCGACGCTGGGAGGGGGGATGCGGAGGGAGCTGGCTGGGGCGGGGCGCACGGACACAGCTCACACCACTCGGACTTTTGCTGGGGTTGGCCGCGGATGCTTCTGCAAGGAGGCGCAGCGAACGCTGACAGTCTTGGAGCTGTAGGCTTTACGGAGGCTTTGCTGGAAGCGAAAGTAAACTTTTTGTGGGATAACTGCTCTTAATCGCAGTCAGCTCCAATCTAGGAGGATCACATGGTCTCTGCATAACCATCCTCAGGACAGGACCCGTCCATGCAGCTGTTCTGGGAGCGCGCCCTACACCCGCGCGCACGACCTTCTGTCCTGACCCGACACTTGAGCTCGGTTCCCAGCAGAAATCGGCTAAGGATTCTTAGGCGCCTGCCTAATCTCGCCTCTTTGGAGAGCTCGGGCTGTGGTGGCAGTTTGCCGTGCAGAGCACCTGGTTATTTTATTCCTAAATTTTTGCCAAGTGGCCCTCAGTTGAGGTCCCTTGACGTGCAAAGTCCTTTCCACCTCCTGATGGGGGTGGGAGGGGAAGGATCGGGAATTCCTGCAAGAAGCCGCTCTCCGCCCCGGCCCAACCGTCGTTGGGCACTCGGAGGCCAGCGCTCCCGGGGCACAGTTGCCCTGAGATGTCCCGGTGAGAAAAACTGCAGGTGGCTTCTCCCGCTGGAGGGCTCAGGCCCGCCCTGGCCGAGTCGGATACCTAAGGCCCAAGGTCCCGAGCCAAACTGGGCGAATATGGGAGGTGGGGCGAGACGGCACACTGAAGACTTCTGGAGGGAGGACCAGAGGCGGGGCGTGGGGACGGATAAGTGGCAGTAGGAGGCAGATCCGGTGCCCGCGGACTCCGTAGTATGGAAAAGTGTCTCCCACTGTCGCCGCTCCCCTGTGGCCAGAACTATGCCTTGCGAGCGCCGCTTCTGGAGAGCCTGAGCGCTCCCCGCGGCCGCCTCTCCTCTTCTCGCGGCATCTGATAGGCGGAGGCGGCGGCCGGGGGTGGGATGCCGGCTGCCTGGATGCTCCGAGGCACCAGTCCCGCCGCGCCTGCTGGGCCATCGAGGCGGACGGTTGCGCCCCAACCGGCAGGCCGCATCTAGCGCGCATCGAGACCCGGTCCCGCATCCGCGGCTGCGTACACTTCCAGGACACGCGTGCTCTCGCGAAGGGGGCGCTTCCCGCCAAAGGAAAGCCAGAGACACGCGAGCGCAGTTGCCTCCCCCACTCGCTGTCCTTTTCCTATGGGCTGCTGCACACTATTTTCAAAAGCCCGAGAGAGCAAGGTCTTCTCTGCGAGCCTGAGGGAGGGGCGAATCCAGGAGAAGAGGTGAGATGTATCTAAGGTAACCAGGTAGGAACTTTCGATGGGTTCTCATCAAGGGTAAGTATAAAAGTTGCGCGTTTACCAGACAACTTTACCTATGCTTTCCGCTCTGAACTGTGAATTTCGTGCCGTTATTGACTGTTCGGCTTACACAAAGTCACACAGCGACCAAGAAAGGGAGACAGGTTTTGATCCCACGACGTCCCACTCCAAATCCTTCAAATAAATTTACATGGACAAAAACCTGAGTTGCACCCCATATCTTTAAAATAAAAATAAAAACCCCCAACTCTTCAAATAACAAAGTATCCCCCAACTCGGTGGAAAACACCACCACCACCACCACCAACAACAACAACAACTTTGCAGATGAAGGATTCAAATGCCTTCTTTGTTGCCTGCCTATCTATAAAAAAGAATCAGCTGGGAGGCGAGAATAGGAGAGGATAGAAAGACAGAGTAGAATGGGACAAAGAGAGAAGTTGGGTTACCAGCTGTACAGCCTTAAAGAAAACCCTCAGCCAAGCTCAGTCGTCCAGAGCTGGGGCAGGGAGCCCGCCCTTTGTATGCCTCTCTTTCCAACAACTGGGCCATCCCAGGCAGGAGCCATGAGGCATCTTTCTTCTGAAGAGGACGGACAGATGGGGCCCTCTGCCTGCATCTCTCTCAGCAACTCAGGGATAAGTCCTTTCATGCTGAAGGGATCTCCCAGTGATGCATCCACATGGCTACTCTGCTGGGATTCCTCATGTGATTTCTGAAGGCAGCCTCCAATTTAGGTGGGCCTCTTTTCCCAGGGGAAACTCAAAAGAGGATGTTTACTGGGAAGAACTCCAGCTCCCGCCGTTGACGTTAGTGTCAGGCTGTAGCTCACTGTATCCTTTCTCTACTTATGTGTTCTAGATTCCTTCATCCTCTGAGTCTCTGTGGCTTACCTGGTGGTGTGAGCCAGACCCTCGTCTCTGAGGGTTCTTGGCCACAGGTCCCATGTCTTTCCCAGGCTGGGGATTCTGTCCTTGTCTATTTGCCAGCAAAATTGAACTAGAGACTACCAAGAGGCAACCAGGTTTATCACCCAGGTGTCAAACGTATTCCTCCCTCCCAAAACTTCTTCACCTGTATTAAGCCATTTATGTACACAACCCTGATTTGTGCCCCACAACTTTAAAATAAAATAAAGTAACATAAAAAATAAAATTAAAGTTAAAAAAATATTCTCCCTACACCCACCATCTACCAGCAGCATCCCTAAGTCCTCTGATGATCAGGGTCAACCTGCTAGAGCAGGTCTACCTGCTAGAATGGTATATGTTGATGTGAATTACTCTTTTTAGTCAGATTCTCAGAGCCTATGTGCTACCTTCTACTCTGAAGTTTCCACAATGGCTCAATGGCCCATTACTGTCAAAGAATCAGATACATCAATCAAGCAAATGTTCACAATTATTAAAGGCAGTAATTAGGGAGGTAATGAACCACAGAGATAACTCCATGGCTGAGAAGGTCACCTTGCTGACCCAGACTCCCTAGGCTGCCAGTCAGTGGAGGACTGGTTGCTTCTCTGGGACAGTCTCCAGGTGGCAGTTGTCAAGTCAGGAGGAGGCCTCAAGGTTCTCACAGGCAGGGATTGTAAAAGGCGTCTGGAACATTGCCAGCTCCTTGCTGGTTTATGATTTTCCAAGGAGAGTCTATTATTATCACAGCCACCTTTTGGCTCCCTTTTCTATGATTTCCTTGGGTCTCAGGTGGTACAACCATAGCAGGTGTTACTCATCTATCATACATATGCTGATCACTTTGAAGAAAAACACCTTTACTGTGAGATCAGTGCTCAGTCTCTTACACATATGGTTATCACTTTGAGGAGTAAACAACTTTATTATGGGCTTATTATTGGCCACTTAACAAGAATGACTCCATTTTGAGACATTAGGATCACAACTCACTATTGTATGTCAGATGGTGACTCTTCTTTTTGCCTGATGGTTCTCTGGTTTGAGCTTAAGACACCCAAGGGCAGCTGTGGCTTAGAGTACGATGGACTCATGGTGTTTTGTGTTGTAGAAATGTCCTGTTTTTGAGAACCAAGATCTCAAAATCCACAGAGTCCAGACATGCAGGTGTGGAAAGCACAAATACCCCATGTTGTTCACCAAGAGTGAGAATCAGCAGAAACTTGCAAGGTCCTCCTTGGGAGAAAGCCACGGGGAGTGTCTGCCACTCGGCAGCCAGCCTCACAACCACCACCTTCCATGCCAAGTAAGGCCGGGGTCCCCATCCTCCTCTCTGAGACTCAGGAGCCCATTTGTAACCCTGCACATTGGAAGATTTTGGTGGCCCATGTATTGTTTCTCAAGAAGTTACTGGAAATTTACTTAATTTTCAACAGAGAGTGGCCAAGACTGCTATTGATTATCAAAGTCGATGTTCTCTTCTTGGATTTTTCCAGCTTCTCTTGCCATTAAGTGTGGCTCTATTACTATATAATAGCCCATGAAACATTAGAAAAGTTTGGGGCTCCGTTTCCATGCCTGGACTAAGCAATATTTGCTCTTTTCCCGTTTTCTCCTTCTTCCACTACCATATAAGTAGATGAGCCCTGGATAACACTGGAAGCCAAATGCTGAAGATATTGAAACTCGTATCAATCTGGTGCTTTAAAAGTCTTACTTGGTCAGGCTCAGTGGCTCAGCCTGTAATCCCGTGCCTTTGGGAGGCTGAGGTGAGTGGATTGCCTGAGTCTGCGGGCTCGACACCCACCTGGGCGCGAGACCTCATCTCTACAATAAATCAAAAAATTAGTCGGGCATGGTAGCTCGTGCCTGTAATTCCAGCTACTCGGAAAGCTGAGGCGGAAGGATCACCGGAGCCCAGCAGGCGCGGCTGCGGTGGCCGGGAGTGGCCACTGCACTCCAGTCTGGGCGACCAAGTGAGACTCCATCTCAAAAAAAAAAGTCTTATTTGCCAACTACTTCATCTCTTATTAATGTTATATGGGCAAAAAGTAAACTATTATACTTGAGCTGTTATAGCATTTTTTTTTTTTTTGAGTTGGAATCTCACTCTGTCGCCCAGGCTGGATGGTAGTGGCATGCTTATGGCCACCCCAGCATCAACCTGCTGGGCTCGGGCAATCCTTCTGCCTCAGCCTTCCAAGTAGCCAGGACTGTAGACATGCGCTACCATGCCTGGCCAATTAAAAAAAAATTATTATAGAGACGAGATCTCAAGAAGTTGCCTGGACTAGTCTCGAACCTGTGGGCTCAGGCAATCTATTCACCTTGGCTTCCCAAAGTGCTGGGATTACAGTCTGAGTCACTGAGCCCGGCCAGCATTTTTTTAGTCATCTGTAATAGCATTTATTTAAGCCCCAAAATTACTTTCA
This sequence comes from Cephalopachus bancanus, assembly GCA_027257055.1. Classification (NCBI taxonomy): domain Eukaryota; kingdom Metazoa; phylum Chordata; class Mammalia; order Primates; family Tarsiidae; genus Cephalopachus; species Cephalopachus bancanus. The sequence continues at coordinate 11,403 of JAPVLO010001884.1, forward strand.
ATTATCTGAAAAAATATGCACTGTTGGTTTCTATTGATGCTTCCATGGATACAAGCCTTCCTCTTTTGGTCTTCCTCTTCCTCTATTTGGTCTTCAATAGTTTTCTTCCCCATCCCATATTTTGTAAAACCTTGACAGAGAAACTGCAGATTTGCTTCCATGTTTCTCCATTGCTGAAAATAATTCTTACTGGGGAAAAGAAAGGAGAGGAGATGGGGGTGGAGGGTGTGGGGGGGTGAGACAGAGAGAGAAAAGAAGAAGAAGAAGAAGAAGAAAGGGAGGGAGTGGAGAGGAGGGAGGGAGGAAGGAGAGGTGAGAGAGGGAGGGAAGACAATATCCTCCAGTGTCGTTAATTCTAGCAGAGATTACTCATCTCAGGAATTGATACTGACACTTAAGCAGGGTGTGGGTGAAAGAAGTTCGCACCAGTAACGACTCCACACCTGACCAGAACCAAGAGATTTATTAAAGGGGCAGTTACAGGAAGGGATTGTAACTGAGGAAGAGCAAGAGGGAGAGAGAAAGAGAGACTGAGAGGGTGAGAGAGAGAAGGAGAGAGTAAGAGAATGGTGGGGAGAGAGAGAGAGCAAGAGAAAAGAGAGAAAGAGGGAAGGAGAGAGAGAGTGAGAGAGTGAAAGAGAGAGGGCGACAGAGTGTGAAAGAGAGAGCAAGAGAGAAGGAGAGAGAGCTATGCAGGGAGAGGGGTATATTTATGGGCCTGGCAGGGGCTGGCCAGTGCCATGTTTGGGTTTTATTGGAGGAGACTATGAGGTAGTATTCCTATAGGGAGAAGTTATTTGAGCACAGGTTTGAGCTTCATGCACGCGGGAAAAGCAGGAGCTTAGGGCCTTTGTTGTCTTTGTTTGGTTCTATATAGTGTTTAGTGCCATCTTGGGAGATGCCCTTCTGACTGTTCCCTGCACCTTTCAGTGGGTATAGCGGTATTGGCTTCAGGAATTTCCAACTCACCTGCAACCTCTCTTCACCCAACTTAGCATTTAACAGTCAGGACTCCTGACTTTAGACATTACTAAACTCTTCTTTGTCCATCAGCTCCTCTAAACCTCAGAATGACTCTGTGAACCATGTCCTGTTTTTATTTTACAAGGATGCCAAAGATTGTGGAAGCAAAATTTTTGCTCTGTTATCCCACAGCAGTAAATCCTGGTGAGTCCAAATCTCATATTAAGTTTCAGGACTGGCTTTTCTTATTGGAAGTGAATTTGAGGAGAAACAACAGAGAAGGCAATTCTCAAGAGAAGATGATGCAACTCTTCTGCATTGGAAGGAATTCTGCAACAATCTCTTCCTCAGATAAGTAGTCATTGACAAACAGCACTTCTCATTTTAACATTTTCTCTCTATTTGGTAAATCTCATTCAGGAAAAGTGGTCTTGGCACCAAAGAAGTTCAACATCAGATTTACAGAGACAAGATCACATTGGGGAAAAAAATAAGTTCATAGGAAATGTGTCCAGGAAGCCTCTTAGAGAATAATGCAAAGGTGGGAAGGACTTCATTCAGGTCTTTTCACTTTTTGCCAGAACCTGGTGATCTACCAGAAGACTGGATAGTTTAAGACTAGCACCAAAAACTCAAGGCCAATTGCTCAAGTACTTAATAAGAAGAGATTTTCTAGAATCACTTCTGATCTATACTATATGTTCTTCATGTTTCTCTTTCAGAGTTGATCTTTGCTTTATGATTTGTATTTTACTGGATTCAAACATTTCTTATGCATTTATAGAGCAGAAGATTGAGGGTAAAGCTAGAATTTCTCCAAACCTACATTGGTTCTCTGCATAGTATACAAGCCTCCTAAAATAGTCTCTGACTATCTATGACTCAGACCAGGAAGCAAAATATTTGAGGAAAAGGATAATTTGGTCATTATTCTCCTCTCTCTTTTCTTTCTACCACTTTCTCATTATCTTAACTGACTATAATTTAAAATAAACGTGTCTTAGAACATTAGTGGTTAAATAATTTACTCTCCCTGAATTTGATGTTTTATGAAGACATTGTGTCATCTTTATAGATTTTAAATATGAGTTAATGATCTTTTATAGAGAAATTCTTCAGCCTTATGTGGAATTATGAAAAATATGTCATAAATTTTTCTAAATGCTTATAATTTCAATTTCTTAGTCTACTTGAAATCTTTACAACTTACAAACCCACACTCATTCCTCAAAGGGAAGCATACCTGATTCTTGCCTACTTTTTTCAACCACTGGAAAACTCTCTCTGCCAGAAAACTCTGTGGTCAGTCAGGACTTCCTTGATTGCTTTGTATCCATACAAGACCATGGTGGGTTTCATGTCAAAATGCACAGTAAACACAGGGCCATAATCTTTTGCTCGCTGGAAAAAAAAAACAAGAGATGCAAGAAAAGTGAGAAATGAAATATAGATAAATAAGGGAAATATTTTTAATCTTACTAAAGAGACATTTGTATATTCATCCACCAATTACAAAAGTTTTCAACTTTTAGAACTAATTTTTCAATAAGGAATTATATTATTTAAGTGACAATTGTCTTCCTATTATCAGCAATATTGCTATTATTATTATCATCATCAGTAATTATTCTTTATTCAGCTCCTACTACATAACAGGAGCTATATGACACATTTTGTTTCTATTATTTAATTAACTGTTTTCTTCAAACTGGTAATGGCACCAAATTTCTCCTTCTTTCTTGCAGTTGCAATAAACGATGCCTTCCTCCTCATTTAAAAGAAGTTTCTTCAAGTTTCCCCATGTATAAACTAACAATTGTCACTCATTCTCCATTCTCCATATCCATTATTAAACAACAGACACCTCTAAATTTTCATAATACGTGAGATCACATGAGCTTGGTCATACACATTTTCCAACTTCATTAAAGCTAGATGTGGCCATATGACTAAGTTCCCATGAATTGATGTTAGCAGAAGTGATGTGTGCAAATTCTATATTGTTGCATAAAAGGTCTTTGCTTGCCTTTCATTTCCCCCACCCACCCATGGGTTGACATGATAGCATGGAGATGCCCCACTATTACCATGCAAATGAGAACACTAGCCTGGGGACACAAGGTAGGAGAACTATAAAGATGGAAAACTGGTTCTTGAATGATCTTATAGAGCAGAAACGCCATCAACACTCACCTGTAGATGAGTATGCGACATGGAAATAAACTCTTGCCTTCTTTTAGCCATTGACTTGTTGGAGTCTTGCTGTCATGTCAGCTTATTTGGTATACACATGATATAGGAGTTAGTCTTTCAATTTGTCTAATGTTGGACTTTTTTTGCTGCCCCTACATTCATTCTCCATTATGGAACCAGAATGATCTTTTCACAGACAAATGTCAACCTGACAGTCCTTTAAGCATGGTAATGGCATCACATTCTTCTTATGATAAAGACCAACGTTCCTAAAATTCACGTAAGACCTGTATGCCCTGACCTCTGCTTCCAATCTCATTTTGTACCATATTCTTACTCCCTGGGTTACAAACACTTTGGCCCTCTTTCCAGGGTTTTAGGAGAGAAGATATTATTCCTAGGGTTGCAGACTTATGAAATGGCTTTTATCCTCATGCTACCTGGCTAATGCCTAACTATTCCTTAGATCTTAGCTCCAACTTCACTTCCTCACATAACCCTTTGCTGACTGCTCCTCTGACTCTTGGTTCCCTCAAGTCATGTGGCCATTTTCTACCATGTCACTCTTGCATAGGTTATAAGCATATGTTTCCTTAATAAGTGTTTCATAAATATATGCCTATCTTCTAGATTGTAAATCCCATAATATAGAATCTTTTAAATTTTTCTTTCATCATTGAAAATTCCTTGCACGCATCTAACACAGTGCCTCATGCCAAGTAGACATTTAATTAGCAACTTGCACAAAATTATTATTATTTAGATTAAAGACATGGAAGTTAAATCTCACGAAGATGTTAAAACGTGCCCAAAGCTGTGAATTAGCAAATGAATGAGCTGGGGCTGCTGACAACCTCTTTGAATCCAGAGCCAAAGCACAGGAAAAAGGAGCTTCCAAGGGCAGTGAGTGCTCGGTAGCTCGCATTCTCAGGAAAAAGACAGATTTCAGATCATCTCTTCAAGGCTCAGAGACCTACTGCTATGTAAATAGCTTAGAGTACAGAAGTTATTGACTCATTTATTGAGCAAATATAATAGGAACTGTGACTGTTTTGGAAACCTAAGTCATTTCCTTGTCTTCAAATCAATATGTGCTTTAAGAAAATTTGGTACTGTGACCCTGTGAATTGTAGAAAATAAGAGGTCCACTTTGGCTATTAACAATTGGATAAATTATACTGAGAAAAGAAATCTCAGGATAAGATTTTACAGGTGTTACAAAATCCTTGATGACCACAGCAAGAATTATAAAAGCTTGTTAACCAGTTGTAAATCATTGTTGTAAACTAACCTTAGCTGACCACTGTAAATAGAAAAGCAGCTAAATATATCTTAAAGAAACAGGACACCACAATCAATCAGCCATCTTCCAAAATCTATCAGATATCACATAAATAATTTTCTCTTACAGAACCCAACACATATCACATTATTTTCCTCTTGCAAACCACTCACATATCACACAATTTCCTTGACACAGCGTGAAAATTCCCCAGCACAGCCCAATAAGATTTCCTTCTAGCCCCTGCCTCTTTGCAGACAGGAGACAGCCTCTCTTTCTGCTGCATTGCCGGTCTCTTTCTGTTTGACAATTTTAAATAAAATTTATTTAAAACACTCTCTTTTAAATAAATCTGACTTTCTAAATTCACAAATGTCTTGGTGAACTCCTTCACTGTTGACTCCAGCATCAACTAGTCATAAACATGACATAAATCAGAAAAAATATATTTAACTGGGCTGGGTGTGGTGGCTCAAGCCTGTAATCTTAGCATTTTGGGGGACCGAGGTGAGATGATTGCCTGAGCTAATGGGTTCGAGAACAGCTTGGGCAACTTGGCAAGACCTCATCTCTACAATAAATCAAAAAATTAGCTGGGCATGGTAGTGCATACCTGTAATTTGGGCTACTTGGAAGGCTGAGGTGGAAGGATCACCTGAGCCCAGCAGGTTGATGCTGGGGTAGCTGTGAGCATGCCACTGCACTCCAGCCCAGGTGACAGGAGTGAGACTCCAATTCAAAAAAAAAAAAAAAAGCTTAAACTGAAAGCAGCCCATTTTTATTAGGAGTTATGAAAGAATAATTTCTTTAAAGAAGACATATGTTATATGACACCTGCACTCATGTTCATTGCAGCATAATTCACATTGCAAATATGTGGAATCTTTCTATGCCAATCAGCTGATCAGTGGATAATGAAAATGTGATTGTGGACAACTATTTAGCCATACAAAGGAATAAAATAATGTCTTGTGGCAACTTTGATGCAATTGGAGACTATATCCTAAGTGAAGTAATGCAGGAATGGGAAACTAAATGATGCATGTTCTCATAAGTGGGAGCTACACTAAAGAACTGCGAAGGCATACGGAAGGACATAATGGACATTGAAGATGAAGAAGGTGGAAGGGGGGCAATAATGAAAAATCACTTACTGGGTACAAGTGCACAGGTGGGAGTATGGGGTACACTTAAAGCACAGACATCTTTGCCACTACACAATGCATCCATGCAACCAAAAGCCATTTGTCCCCCGCTAAATCTATTGAAATAATAAAAAAGTAAAGGAGACCACATGGACAGAGAATCTCTACTTCTGGCAATTTCAATAATCCTATCACGGATCTGTGAGCTTAGCCAGGTTTCAGGCTTGGTATAAATGACTCCATCTGGGGCTACCGACTTAATCTTGAACCATTGATGCACTTAGAGAGCCACAAAGGAACTGTGCAAAACATTATCCATACAACTGGATTCTCAATTGATATTCAATATAAGGAAACAAGCCCTCATTTTAGTGAACACTTTGTATATAGATTTTCCCTGACTCACTTGTGCAAGCACACATTTCTACTAATGACTGATGGCAGATCATTTGTTCAAACCACCAGTGAAGTGATATGATACACAATTTATGTAATTTAAATAAATTCCTACAGGTGTAAGTTCCCTTACCTCTCTTGAGTGGTACAGTCTCTGACTGCTATCCGAATTGCAACCTCCATTCATGAGTGAACACTTATTTGCCTCTGATCTGTTGATTCCTCCTTTTATAAAATTAACAGATCTCTTTCCCTACTATCTGTATACATTCTAAAATAATATCTGAGTGTCCAAAGGACATTTCCCTTTATAATCATTCTTTTTTTTTTTTGAGTTGCAGTCTCACTCTGTCGCCCAGACTGGAGTGCAGTGGCTGCTCCCGGCCACCGCAGCCTCGACCTGCTGGGCTCCGGTGATCCTTAAGCCTCAGCCTTCCAAGCAGCCAGAATTACAGGTATGTGCTACCATGCCCGGATGATTTTTTTATTTATTGTAGAGATGAGTTCTCGCTGCCTGGGTGGGTCTTGAACCCGCGGGCTCAGGCAATCCACTTACCTCAGCCTCCCAAAGGCGCGGGATTACAGGCTGAGCCACCTAGCCCAGCTTATAATCATTCTTGATAAAAAACTTTGGTGTCTAATTTCATATTTTATTTAGCTATATGGTTTTCTTATTGATTCATTACAAGTAACTAAAAGAAAATTAATCATACTTACCATGCTTAGGGATCTGTTGATGTCTTCAGTATTTAACTGTAGAATATTTTTAAAAATTGAGAGAGGAGTAGGGCGAGGTGGGAGCTTCTCTTTGGCATCTTCCATTCCATGGAGAAAAAAGAATGAAACAAGAAAAACAAGGATGATGAAGAGATCCATTGATGTACTTTATGTAAATGCAGTCAAAAGCTTAGAATCCAAAGATTTTACAAACACAATGTGCAAGTTTATCACCAACATGTAATAAACCTTTGAATTTTGGATAAATATTTTTAATCTTTGATATACCTTGAGCTGCTGGTAGAAATATAACAAAAATATCACTTTAGTTTTGATTAATTCCCAAGTTCATCCTGGAAATTTTAACTCAAAAGTAATTCTAAGTTCTATAAAAACAAGAAAAAACCAAAGCCAAATTAGTAAAAAGAAGGAAATAATAATGCTTAAAGCAAAAATAAATAAAATTTAAAAGAGCATCAAAATGAAGAATTTTTTTAAAAGATAAAATCAGCAAAGATTTCATTAGAATAACTAACACAAAGGGAGAAGACTCACATAAATAAAATCAGAGATAAATAGGAGACATTACAACTGACATCACAGAATTATGAAGGATTATAAGAAACTATTATGAACAACTATATGCCAACAAATTTGATCTTATAGAAGAAATAGATAAATTCCTGAACACATAAACCTAAAAACTTAAATTATGAAGAAATAGTAAGTCTAAACAGATAAAAAGTGAGGAAATTGAATCAGTAATAAAGTCTTCAGTCAAAGAAAAGTGTAGGATCTGATGCTTACCAGTTAATTCTAGCAAACATTTAAAGAAAAACTAATACCAATTCTCTACAAGCTATTCCAAAACATTGAAGAGGAGGAAGTATTCCCAAACTTATTTTACAAGGCAGTTATTATCCTGATTATAAAACCAGACAAGAGCACACAAAAACAACAACAAAAACTACACTTATACAAACATTTTTGTCAAGATGTTAGTAATCCAAATCCAACATTGCACTAAAAATATCATTTACTATGATCAAACGGAATTCATCCCAGGGCTGTAAGTATGGTTTAACACAGGTAAAACAATAAATGTGATACACCATAATAACAGAAGGGCAAACATCATATAATCATTTCAATACATGTAGAAAAATGTTCAAGAAAATTCAACACCTTTATGATAAAAACCCCCAAGGTTTTTATGAGGTATGTACCTCAACACAGCCAAGGCCATGTATGGCAAACATACAGTTAAAATCATACTGAATGGAGAAAAGCCAAAATATTTTTTTTCTAAGATTGGGAACAAGAAAAAGATGATTTCTTTCACCATTTCTCTTGAACCTATGAAAGTCCTAGCCAGAGCAATCAGGCAAGAGAAAGAAATAAAAGGTATGCAAATAGGAAAGAAAGTCAAATTGTGCCTTCATCAAACAAACTGTTAGAACTAATAAAGTCAATAAAGTTATAAGACATAAAATCAACATACAATAATCAGTAGTATTTCTATATTCTGTCAGTGGCTTATCTGAAAAAAAATCAAGGAAACAGTTCTATTTACAATAGCTACACAAAAAGTGATAACTAACAATAAATTTAATGAAGGAGAAGACAGGTCTCTACACTGAAAACTATAAATCCTTGATGTACAAAATTAAACAAGATACTAATAAATGGAAAGACATCTCATGTTTATGGACTGGAAGTATTGATAATGTTATATTACCATACTGTCCAAAGTGAGCTATGGGCTTAATACAATCCTTATCAAGAGACCAATAATTCTTCACAGATAGCAAAAACCCCTAAAATTTATATGGGACCACCAAAGACCCAGAATAGCTAAGGCAATCTTGTGCAAAAAGAACAAAGCTAGAGGTATCAAACTACCTTACTTCAAAATATACTACAAAGTTATAGTAACCAACACAGCATGATACCAGCACAAAACCCAATACATAGACCAATGGAACTGAACAGAGAGCCAAGAAATAAATTCACACAACTACAATCAAAAAAGATTCCAACATTGTGGAAAAGACAGTCTCTTCAATAAATGGTACCGAGAACACCATATATTCAAATTTAAAAAAAAAAAGAAGATAAAACAGACTTCTGCCTTCCTTGTATTTTTAGGTTAGAAAATATAGTTTATTTAGAAAGTAAATTAAAGAAAGAAAGAGGAGATTCTCCCCCCCAAGGTAGAGGAGGGAACCAAAGCCAGGAAACATGGTGACAGCCATAACTAAAAGAGCACATGGCCATAGCAGAGTCCAGTAAGGCAATGGCTTCCTGCCTTTTATCATATACAAAAATCAAGTCAAAATGAATGTAAAACTTATACATAAAACCCCAATGTATGAGACTACTATAAGAAAACCAAGGAGAAACACTTGACAACATAGGACTGGGCATAGGCTTTTAATAATAATAACTTATGGAACCAACCATGCTGCCCATTGAAAGTGGACTAGATTTTAAAAATGTGGTACATATACATGATGGAATATTACACAGTCTTAAAAAAAGGACAAAATTATGAACTTTGCAGCAACTTGGATGGACTTAGAGTCTATAATACTCAGTGATCTATCACAGAACAAAGAACTGAGTACCACATATTCTCACTCATAAACAGACCTTGAGCGATTATCATAATATTATAAGAAAGGGATTGGCAGTAATGGGAAACTGCCAGGGAAGGAGGGGACCCATTTCATTAGTAAGTGTTCCTGATTTCAAACCAGATGAAGTGGGGACCAAAGTGAGACCAAAACTTTACCTGTACAATGATCATTATACCTAACCCTGAATTGTACCTGACATCTTTAAAATAAAAATTAAAAAATAGAATAATAATAATAACTCAAAAACACAGGCAACAAAATCAAAAATAGACAAATGAGATTATATCACAGCAAAAGAAACTATTAATATAGTGAAAAGAGAACCTGAAAGAATAAGAGAAAATATTTGCAAACTGTACATCTGACAGGTGAATAATATCCAGGATACATAAGGAACTCAAATAGCTCAACAGCAAATAATTAAATAGCTTGATTAAAAATGGGAGTAGATCTAAATAGACCCTTCTCAAAAGAAGACATATGGAAAAATGCTTAGCATACAGAGTCATGGTAGAAATGCAAATCAAAACCACTGTGAGATGTAACGTCACTCCAGATCACTGGTAAAAGTTATGACTGGGTGTCTCTGTGAGGCTCCCTCTGAAAGAGATTAGCATTTGGATCAGTTGAATGAGTGGTGAGGATCCAACCTCACCACTGTTGCCTGGATATGATCCACTAAGTGCCCAACTGGATGTCTCATCTATTCCTGCCCTTGGGCTTTAGAGTTCCTGGCTCTCAGGTCTTTGGACTCGGACTGCATTATGTCACTGGCATTTCTGGTTCTCCAACTTGCAGTTGGCACACTGTGGGATTACCTTGATGATTGTGTGAGACTATTTTTTCATAATAAACCTCTTCACTGCTCTCTGTTCAAGACTGCTCCCGTGTTTCACACACCAGTTACCCTCTGGTCCTCCAGAACTTTTGGTCAACCAGCATCCAGCTCAGGTTCCCATGATCCCCTCTTTGTTTAATTTGAAAGAGAGGCTCACAGAAGTCATGGAAATACTTACATTCACTGTTTACTATAAAGGACATTAGAAAGGATCCCAATGAATAGGGCAAGATATAGCAAGAGGTGCACAAAACTTCCGTGCTCTCCCTGGGCATGCCAACTCCAGGTACCTTCATGTGTTCAGCTACTAGGAAACACTCCACACCCAGTGTTGGGAGCCAGCCGTGGAGGCCTGCCTGAGCGTTAGGGATCCAGGTGGGCTGCGGACCTTGAGACCACCAGGCTGGTTCAGGAGATGAAGGCCCATTCCCTCCTCCTTTCCTTGTTGTTTAGCATTACCCACTGGTAAGGATTTTAACAATCTAAGCATGAAGTTCTGAGAATATGACAGGCATGGCTGACTCTAGGGATCCATTGTTCCCGTTTCTCACAGACTGCAGTTTCAGCTTTAAACTTAACACAGTTCAAATTCAGATCACATTTGGGAGTCTTATACGTGATACAAGCTTCTTTATAAGATTTAAAAATATATTTGTAGAAGTAGTATATACATTTAGAGAGCTGTTTCCAGCTTTAGATGGTTATCTAGGGTTACCAGAAATGGCCCAGCACGAACTTTGGGCTGGGCCACATTCCTAAGGGCCCAGCATCCATTTTGGACCGGGCCACATTCTTTAGGAACTGGTCTGACCCATAATTAAGAGTTTTTTATAGTACAGGTAAAGTTAGCACAGAATAGAAAGGTATTAGGATTTAAGTCAGTCATTAGGTGTTGGGAATGCATAAGTTTTAGAAGTTATTGATTATTAGGATTTTATGATATTAAAACTGTTGTATTGATTTTGAGGAACGTAAACCAAGCATAAGGAACAGTGAGATAATTTTGGGATTGTCCTTCCTCATGCTTGGGGAAAACGCCTGGTGGGCGGGGATGCCCCTGACCCACCTGGCTTTGTGTTCATGTAAACTCTTGTGATTTGATTAGGATTGTCCTTTCTCATGCTAAGGAAAACGCCTGGTGGGTGAGGATGCCCTCCACCCACCTGGCTTTGTGTTCATGTAAACTCTTGTGATTTGATTGGGGTTGCCCTTCCTCATTCCTAAGGAAACGCCTGGTGGGTGGGGGACGCCCTTCACCTACCTGGCTTTGTGCCCACGTGAAAGTCTTGTGATTTGACATGTGAAAATTTGTGATAAAAGACTCACGTTTGTTCCCAATAACCGGCTTCTGCTCATTTCACTGAACAGTTGTCCACTTTCTTTCTTTCTCTTTCTTCCTCTTTATATCTATGCCTCCATCTTGCTTTCTTTTAATATCTATCCCTACTACAGAATCGGCTTCTACACTAAACAGAGTCCAGGCTCTTTCTTCCCTTCTATTCTCCCAGAATATTCGCCGATGCTGCCCCACCTTCCAGGGACCCTCAAAATCTCTTTTGGGGGCTGGACCCCCATAACCCAGTCTTCGTGGGCCTCGTATGGCAACTTCACTGGACAGGAATGATTGATAGCCATGTCTCGTACAATAGACTGAGGGGAAACTCCGCAAGGCTTGTCTGTTCAGATTCTTCTTGGCTTTTCTGTAGAGCTTTTCTCCCTCCAGGGTTCTGGGAAGGACCTTCTGGAACGGGAGTCTTATAACCTACAAACAAGGTAGGTCAGATACGACCTTGGGTAGAGGGATTCTAGTTTCTGGGGCTAGCATGAGGAGACAGTGAAGGGCCAAAGGCAGGAAGGGAGGGGACTAAGGGAGTTTTGAGCCAGGAGTCATGGATGAAATACACACACACACACACACACACACACACACACACACACACACAACACACCACAATACACACTCACTACCAAAGGAAGTCACTAAGTGATACACAGATGTGAAAACGAGTGGAATACGAAGATTAGTTTGGGAAGCATATTTATGTAGGTTCATTGTAGATATATCCCAATTCCCTGTCTTTAGTGACAGGGACTATTTTCTTGCCCTGGTATAGAGAGAGTACGACTCCAGAGGAGTGTTTACAACTTGTTGTGTGCAGGAAAAGCAGGTCACTTTTTGAAACTGAAATTTGTCTAGTTTTTCAAATGGGAACGATCAAAATAACAATTAAGCATAACTTGGATGGGCATGTCTTTTACTCCTGCATTTTTCTGGTCTGAAACCTCACTAGAAGTTAACTTCCCGGGTTCTGCCAGTTGATCTGACACTTTTTGCTGTGCTCTCATTGTTTTGTCCAAAAGAATTTTCAGGAGTTCCTACTCCAGCATTTTTGCAAACATCATCCAGTCAAATATTGAATAGAGCTAATGAGAGTGAATAGCCTTACTTTGACTTCAATTTGGGGGGACAGGATTCAATATTTTCTATTCAGTTAAAAATATAGTTCATAAGATTTTGAAGATGCTCTCTATTAGAATAAAGTAATTTCATGCTTTTTTGTTTGCTGAGAATGTTTATCATAAAGAAGTTTTGAACTTTGTTAAAAATTTTAGACATTTATTGAGATGATCATGTTTGTTGCATTGAACATCAAATAATGCAATAACAATTTGAGGTACATGATGACATTACCTATCTCTACTCAAGCATATGTATCCAGCAAACAGAATTTACTTATGAGTGGATCAACAGAAGGCAATCAATGGTTGAAAATATTTAAAGCATGACTAAGGTCTTATAAGAAATCTTAATCTTCAGACTTAATCTCTCAGACTTAATCTTCAGTTGTAATCTACAAGGCAACCTTCAGTCTTTAGCAAAAGTCAAAAAGTTTACTTGATCTTTTCTATTTGACAAGCTCTAAAATCCAATTATTTTCTTCTAATGCTTGGGATCTTCCACAAATTATTTTCAATTTCTAAAGCTGATATTTTATAATCAGCATTTTCACCTCTCCGCTCCTGATTTCAAATCAGCCATCATTTCCTAAGTCTTCTTTTGAAAACACGAGGTATGCCCTCAAACTTGTACAATTTGGTCACTTTTCCATACTGACAAACGAATATACCTGTGCGAGAGAGAGATGACTCACTGAGAGAGAAAGAAAGAGACAGAGATGGAAACAAATATCAACATAGGTATGCAGTTGAGTTTATTTCTGGAAATTTCCTGTCACTGGACTGAAATATTATTTGCATATGGTAGGATTTTCTACTTGAACATTTCATAAAAAGTAACCTAAATTTTATAAATCTACCAAAGAATTAAATTCCTCATATTTGCAAGGACTGGAACACATAGTCTCTCTATGACACTCATGTTAGAAAAATAGGCTGATATATATGTAATTTTTAGTGCACTATGTTTCAGTATTACAAAAAAACAAAGTTTATATACACTATGGTGTAGCCATTGCACATCTAGTAAATCATCATGAAGAAATAGCGAATGAATAATAAAAGATATGTGCAGATAGTAGCATTTGTATATTAATACAAGGATGCATGGTTAAATAGGAAAATAATTCTGAAAAAAATGAAAAGCCACTTAATAGGATATTATAAAATACATGTATTTTTATTCCTTGCAAAATATGTATATGTTTTTACATATATTACCTCTAAATCATAACAACACTTTACATACACACATAAAAGACCACACATATATATTTCTGTTGGTGTGTGTTCAATATCAGCAATCATCATATGTACATATTTCCTTCTTTTTTGCTGTATCATGTCTATATAATTCCTTCTGTCTCCCCGTGTGTGTGTGTGTGTGTGTGTGTGTGTGTGTGTGCGCGCGCGCACACTTGTGTCTTAATTTAATTTCCACTGAGAGGAAAAGGAAGGACCTCCTTGGACAGACTGACTAATGCAAGTTTTATTTTGTATTATTCCCTCCAGCTGAAATGGTTCTCCCTTGTTTTCTCCCTGCATGTAACACACATATACATACATACCTACATATGCACGTCACACACATACACATAATTATATTTTAATAGCCATTGAAGAAAGAAAGTGTACGTGCTAAACTTCTAGAATTCATTCCACTGGAGACTTAGATTAAAGTTAAAGATGAGCACATCTTATAGCTTATTTCAACTATTAAAAAAACTCATAAGATATTTTATGGTCTCTAATTTATAGTAAATCAAAATATGACATTTATAGTGAGTTTTCTATTTGAAATACCCTGCAGAAAAGATGGAGTCAATGATCTCAGGATTGTGTTGCAAAAAGTATTTTATTGGAGATGAAAAAGTGAACTTTTTCATGTAGAGAAATTTGCACTTAATATTGAAAGATGGGAAAAATGAGAAGAAAAGGGGCCCAGTAAAGCTATAAAACATTTTTAAAAGTTAAGGAAGAGGTGCATAATACCCACATTGATTTCTAAGGGATAAGGGACTCACAGTCCAGAAAGCATCTGACTTGTTCATAAGAGACTGGAGGATCTTGTTCTGCAGTCTGTCAGCCTCTCTTTCTTCAGACTGGAATGAAACAAAGTTCACAGGAGGATGGTGCAGAACCTAGCCCATTGTTAACTGGGGTGGCATCAATGTCCTTTGGGACAACCAGAGATTTCAAGGTAAAGTGCTGTAAAATGGTGGTCAGGAGTAAAAACAGCTCCATGTGGGCCAGGCCTTCTCCAGCACAAGCTCTTTTTCCTAAAAAGACACATAAATCAATTATTCACTTAATTTCATTTCGAGTTAGCACACAAGAAGGCTTAAATAAATATGATATGAAGAAATACATTAATGAATGATAAATTAGCCTGTCTCCTTCTTTTTCTTTTTACACCTAAACTTGGTTTCTTTCATTTCCTCAACACATAAATGTGTGTGTACACTTTATGATAAAATCTTCTCTGTACATGCACGTCGAAACTGTTGTGTTGAGGCTTGCCAGTGACATCTTTCTACACACACACACACACACACACACACACACACCTATTCCAACTGGCATGATTCATAGCACAACAATATCTTCTTCTCCATCTACTTCTGACTCTGTATTCAGTAACACATTTGTCCTCATCTGGATTCTAAGGGACAATTTTAACCAGGTCACATACATGCTTGAAAAATTTCAAGAGCTTATCACTACTAAGTATAAGAAGAAATGTCACAAACTGGCCGAAAGCATTTCTTAGAACCTCATTTCTTTTTACTCCTTTCACTTAATTCCCTAAAGTCCAGCTATTACTAACTATTCACCACTCCCAAAACAGACAGACAATTTCAAATTTATCTCTGATTCTAGGTATTCTTCTATCTGGAATGATCTTCTCCTCTGCTATCATTTGTATAGTAACACAAGTTTAAAATTAATCTATGCATACTTCCATAGGAAAATCTGAAAAAAATGAAAAGTCATGCAACAGGATATTATAAAATACATATATTTATATTCCTTGCAAAATATGTATGATATATTTTGATATATATTACTTCTAAATTCTTATCCTTTCTGATTCAGCTGTTATTTATTCTATGAAAGCTTCTCTGACATGCTCAGTGTATGCAATATAGTCCCTTAACTGTTTTCTACAATATTCATTATTGTTTCTAATACGGTGCATGAAATTTAAGTTATTCATGTGTCTCACAGACTTGAATATAAACTCTAAAAGTGACCAAACTCAAGCCTGCAATTCCAGCACTTTGGAAGGCTGAGGTGAGGGGATTGTCTGAGCCCAAGTGTTCGAGAACAGCCTGGGCAACTTGGTGAGACCTCGTCTTTACAATAAATCAAAAAATTACCTGGACATGGTAGCACACGCCTGTAGTTCTGACTGCTTAGAAGACTGAGGTGGAAGGATCGCCTGAGCCCAGCTGGTCAACACTGGGTTGGCCATGAGCATGTCATTGCACTCCTGCCTGGGTGATGGAGTGAGACTCCAACTCAAAAAACAAAAAATGGGAAAAAACTAAAGCCCTCAGATGTAATATCCACAGTACTATCCACAGAGTTACGACATGGAGGTAGCCTGGCACCACTTGAAATGAATAAAAATCTTGAGCAGGCTCATTATGCAACAGTAGACTCCACAACACAGGGATGCAGGTAAAAGGCAGTATAGTATAGCAAGGGTTTGTTTTGAGGTCATCCCTGAGCATTAAATATAATCTTGGGGCCACAGTACCAAGGGTCCTTTGATGCTTATTTTTCTTAGATACTCAGTCAAGAGCAAACCTCTTATGTCTATTTTTGTTTTTGTCTGTTTCTCCTGGAGGAAAGGCATTTACTCTATAATCTCCTTCCTGCTTTTTCTTAATGCCTTTCCTCCAGGAGTAAATGCTATACTATACTGCTTTTTACCTGCTATAAATATACTATAAATGTACTATAAATGTACTATAAATATACTATAAATATACTATAAATGCCTTTCCTCCAGAGTAAATGCTATACTATACTGCCTTTTACCTGCATCCCTGTGTTGTGGAGTCTACTGTTGCATAATGAGCCTGCTCAAGATTTTTATTCATTTCAAGTGGTGCCAGGCTACCTCCATGTCGTAATTCTGTGGATAGTATTGTGGATATTACATCTGAGGGCTTTAGTTTTTTTCCTGTTTTTTGTTTTTTGAGTTGGAGTCTCACTCCATCACCCAGGCAGGAGTGCAATGACCTCCAGAATATTCTGTTGTGGTTTTTTTGTTTGTTTTTTTTTTTCCTGATACCATTCTGTATTTGCTTGCCTCTTGTGCCTATGTTTTCTCAGGAAACTGACTTCTATGGACTGCATTATCCCAGGAGTTAGTTCCCTTCTGGGTTCTGAATACATTAGAGGCTGAGATGTTGAAAAGGTCAGAGTACTCATTCCTTCAATTCCACCCTGCCAGGCCACAGTTTTGGCAGTGGCTGTAATCCTCTCCATATAGATGCTTCTTTTGTTGAGGCATTCACTCTCTCCTGAATTGTTGGGAGCCAGCCACGGAGGCCCACTGAGCATTAGGGATCAGGGAGGGCCATGGACCCCGAGACCACAAGGCTGTGTTGGGGAGCTATTGACCCAATTCCCTCCTCCCTTTTTCTATTTGGCACACTCGGCCAAAAGGAACTCTGTTGACCTAAGCTGAAGGCTCTGTGACTGTGACAGGCATGGCTCACTCTAGAAACTCATTGTTCCTGTTTCCCATGAACTGCGGTTTTGGCTAGAGTATTAGATATAATTCAAACTCAGGTCGCATTTGGGAGCCTTTAATACGGTACAAGCCTCTTTATAAGATTTAAAAGTATATTTGTAGAATTAGTATATACATATGGAGAGCTATTTTCAGCTTTAGATGGTATAGATGATTATCTAGAGTTACCAGAAATGGCCCAGCACGAACTTTGGACTGGGCCACATTCCTAAGGGCCTAGCATGTACTTTGGACTGGGCTGCATTCTTTTAAACTGGTTTTTGCTACAGTTAGTGTAGGGTTTTTTTACTTATTATAGAAATTGAATTTATTTTACTCATAGAAAGTATTGTAGAAAAGGTCATGCTAATGTCAGGGAATTGTTAGTTCAAGCATTATCAAACATGATATTTTGAGGTTTAATAAGAATACAGCTAACTTTAGAAATTTCATTGTTCCCATTTTCAACTATTGTGGTTTTGGCCTTAGTACAATTTACAGTTTATATTTGGGTTTTATTTTTAGAAGTTTATTGCTGATGATCAGCTTTATATATTAGGATTAGGAAATAGAAACTTTTATAGAAATTAAGATAGATATATAGGATTTTAGAATAGCCATTTTGTTAAGAGATTGTAATCAATTGTTCCTAGAAATGGCCCAGCATGATCTTTGGACTGGGCCACATTCTTTAGCAACTGGTTTGACCTATAATTCAGAGATTCTACAGTGTAGGTAGAATTAGCACAGAATAGAAAGGTATTAGGATTTAAGTTAGTCATTAGGTGTTGTGTATGCATAAGCTTTAGAAGTTACTGACTATTAGAATATTATGATGTTAGAATTGCTGTATTGCTTTTGAGGAACATTAACCAAGCATAAGGAACAGTGAGATAATTTTGGGATTGCCTTTCCTCATGCCTGGGAAAACGCCTGGTGGGTGCGGGACGCCCCTCATCCACCTGGCTTTGTGTTCACGTGAAAGTCTTGTGATTTAACCTGTGAAAATTTGGGATAAAAGACCTACGGTTTGTCCCATTAAATGGCTTCTGCACTAGACAGAGTCCATTCTCTTTCTTTCTCCCCCCCTTTTCTTTCTTTCTCTTCATATCTATCCCTCCATCTTTCTTTCTTTTAATACCTATCCCTCCAGTTTAATCACTGACCACCAGGGGCCCCCAATATCTGCAGGGAAAAGCCCCCCACACTGAATAAGGGTTTATTCAAGTTCTAATAACACCCTGTCTCCCTTGCTTTCTTTTGACTGAGGATGGTGGCATCTTCTCCTGATGTTGATCCTGAGTACTTTACCACACTTTGTTACTTCCCTTTCCCTCTCTTTATTAAACTCCTTAATTAACCTTTTTGAGTGTGCCACCTGTTTCTTTCCAGGACCCTTAAACATGGAAGGAAGAGGATGTGAAGGCAATCTGGCTGTGACTTCTGCCACCCCATTGATCGCCAGATTGATTTGGCTGATCTGGCTGGCCTAGCAGGTATCCCCTTCCTCCCTCACAACTCCATGTGCCTTCTTGCTGAATCTGTACACTCGGTCAAAGAGGATGACCATTCCTGCTACAGGAGGACTGTTCGGTCAAAAGTATACAAGCAGCTGCGCTCCCCTGCTAGAACCCCCAAACAAACTCTCAAAAATGGAAGGAAGATATTCAATGTCACCTCCTGCAAGAAAATTTCCCTTACCTCCCCACTACTCTGCTCCTATCTCCTCACAGGAAAACCAGTCAGGAGCTCCACTCTTTGGACTTCACAGAAGCCACAAGTGTAGTATTGTCACACTAGAGTCTCAATGCCTGCAAATTTGTCTTCCTCTCTCTTAGAGGGGAGATCTATTTCTTACTGTCTCCCTCTCTCTTAGGGAAGGTATCTTTCTTATTTACATTTGTATTCCTGGATCTAAGTGTGGGATTGCTACCTATCAGGTGCTCAGTGAAGTTTACTGACTGAACTGGCTTCTCAGGGTAAGTGAAAAAAAATCTTAGTAGAGAGAGATTTCTAGGAGGAGCTCTTGAGGACCTCAGTGGTGGATGAGGAGCAGAATCAGTGAGTAGCCTACAGTTCAATGAGAAACAACCTGGACTTTGGGAATGGTTCTTCTGGTTTCCTACGAATGGCAATTTGTCCAGTCCAGTATCCTCCAAGCAAATTTCTTCCTCATATCATTTGACCCCTAATGTACAAGAAAAAGAAAGCTTGCTTGCCTGCTGGAAAAGGCATAAAGTACTCACTCTTTTTAAAGTTGCCTCTTTCATCCAGGAAGTGGCCAGGGTCAAACAGCTCTGGGTTGGGAAACTCTTTTTCATCATGCAGGACAGAAGTCAGATGCGTTAATATGTTTGTGCCCAGATAGGAAGAGAAACAAGTAAAAAGGATTATAAAGGAGGCCATGGAGCTTGAAACAAACAAACAAAAGAGATCCTTATCTAATCCTATAGTTTTATAGACAAGGAGATTGAGGTAAAAAAAAAAAAAAGAATATATTTGCTCACAGAGCCAAGTTATGACCAAGCCTAGTGGGTCTTAAATCACAGAATGCTTATTTTAGGCACTGTTCATTGATGCAAGGCCATCCTGACCAGAGGAAATAGTCTAGCATCTGCATTGACTCTGCAGAAAATCATGACAGCTCCCTAGAACAAATTGCTTTTGAGCAATAAATTACAGTACTAAAAATTCAGCTTATTCCCGTTGGAACCAAGTATGAGGACTTCTTCAAGCCCTTATTCTTGAAAAAAAAAATTCAATTACCCATGAAGATGAGAAATTTATAATGATCTCTCTTCCTGGTATGTTCTTTCAATTGAATTTGTACATATTCTGGTGGAAAGGAGAATGCATTTCTTATTTCTTGTAACTTTTTCCAAAACTCAGAGATATAGTGTTTCATAGTTAGAGTTTAGCTTTCGGAATCAGTCAAATTGTTTTCTGCATTTGATTAAGCTCTGTGAACATAGCTAAGTCATTTAACATTCCAATGCCTTGTTTTTATCACTAACAACAGGTAAACAACATATCTATATTTGTTTATTACATATACACAGTGAGATAGCATACGGGGAACACTTTACACAAAGGTAAACATATGTTCAAATGCTCAATAAAAAGAGGCTTTATTAGTGTTATCATGAAATTATCACATTCTCAATATTTGGCATCTTAATAAAGATCATGCTTTTACTACATAGCAGAGACAAATTTCAAATTCAGTTCTGTCTAAATGTTTTCTGCCATAATGTATGACCTCTCCTAAAATATGTTGCAGTTCTCATTACACGAACCCTGTAGGTCAAATGCATAAACCATCATGTTCATGTGAACAAATACAAGAGAAACTGAAGTTTTAGTCTCTTCTTCCCTGTAACACAGCTACTCTTGTAATTCATTTTCTCACCTGGATGATCGTACATCCTGCCCTGATCATGAAGTACAGAAAAATATTATGTTCAGCCCTCAAACAAGTTTTCATATAAAGTTAATTTGTGACAAGACACTTCTTTTGGCTGGGGGGACCATCTGCTTCTAGTTATGACAGAGTAACTGCTTTGGAGGTCCCTTCCCAATTAAATAAATATAATTCTAGAAAAAATAAATGATGTAACATTTTTCCATTATTGGACAAAAGGCAATCCAGGATTATGATACTTTTCTGATGGAAAATTAGACCTACAATCACCTTGAATTTCTGCTTGAAAATAATTTCCTTTTATAGAGCAGGATGGTGAGGGCCAAACAAAATGCCATTCTTTTCAAGCTAAGGAGACAGAGACAACAGTAAAAGTATAGATGAAATATAGCAGAGATGCCGGGCTTGGTGGCTCAGCCTGTAATCCCAGCACTTTGGGAGGCTGAGGTGAGTGGATTGCCTGAGCCCGCGGGTTCAAGACCTGCCTGGTAACTTGGTGAGACCTCATCTCCACTATAAATCAAAAAACTAACCAGGCGTGGTAGTGCACGCCTGTCATTACAGTTACTTGGAAGACTGAGGTGGAAGGAACACGGGAGCCCAGCAGGTCGAGGCTTCAGTGGCCTGGAGCAGCCATTGCACTCCAGTCTGGGTGATAGAGTGAGACTCTAACGTTGGAGACCAAGAACACTGCATGCAGCAAAGGTATCACTCAGAAATAAAAGAGAGATTAAGACTCCCTCAGACAAGCAAAGGCAAAGAGAGTTTATCACACATCAAAAGGTTGTTCAACATGATCAAGTGGGATTCATCTTCATCCCAGGGATGCAAAGCTGGTTTAGCATACCCACAATAAACAGGATATACCACATAAACATCATTAAGTACAAAAACCATGTGATCATTTCAATTGACATAGAAAATGCATTTGATAAATTCAATATTGTTTCATGATTTTTAAAAAACCCTCAAAAAATTAGAAAGAAAAAATGTACCTGAATATAACAAAGACTGTATAGATCAAACCCAGAGCCAATGATACACTAAACAGAAAAAGGTTGAAACCCCTTTTTTGAAGACCTGGAACAAGAAAAAGATGCCCACTTTCAACACTTTTATTCATCATAGTACTAGAAATACTAACCAGATCAATAAGGTAAGACAGAGAGAGGGGAAAAAAGCACAAATAGAAAAGAAACAATCCAATTATTTCTGTTTCAAGAAAACACGGTCTTAAATGTAGAAAATCACAAAGACTCTACCAAAATACTGTTAGATTAATAAATGATTCAGCAAAGTAGCAGGATATAAAACCATCATATAAAAATCAGTAACATTTCAATGCCAATTAAAATCTGAAAAATAAATCATAAAAGCAATTCCATTTACAATAATAATTACAAAAAACATTAAGCATAAAGGAATAAATTTACTTAAGCACATGAAATATTTCTACCAGAAAATATATAAAGCATTGACAAAAATTGAAGAAAATACAAATAAGTGGCAAAATAACCTGTGTTCACAGATTAGAAGAATTAATATTTTTAATTAATATTTTAAAATGTCCATTCTATTAGCACTCCCTGCACAGAATTGTCTGCCATTCTCAAGGTGTCTTTCAGGAGAAGACAGCAGAGATCTGCTGCCCCTTGACAGCTTGCACCTGGCCCACACCACCACCTGCAGCTGCTGACCAGGCACTGGCAGCAGAACCATGGAGAAGACAGGGGAGGAAATCTGGAGCTGAGTCCCACCAGAGAGGAAGACCCAGACCACTGACATTTTCTCTGTCTCCAAAGGGACAGAGACCTGCTTTGGCCCACCCAACTCTGATCAGCCTCCAACTGAGACTGAGAAGTGATTTCCACACCCCTCTGGGATTGCCACTGTCCCAGAAAGGCAACTTTAGGA
This sequence comes from Cephalopachus bancanus, assembly GCA_027257055.1. Classification (NCBI taxonomy): domain Eukaryota; kingdom Metazoa; phylum Chordata; class Mammalia; order Primates; family Tarsiidae; genus Cephalopachus; species Cephalopachus bancanus. The sequence goes on from JAPVLO010001884.1 coordinate 34,115, forward strand.
GTGGGTATTGGAGAGACAGATACCCCACCCCCATGCTGGACTAGGCATGGGCATGTCTGATATGAGTGGGAGAACTGGTGGCAATAGCAGCAGCAGACACTGTTGGGGTGAATCTGCATCTGATTCACCGTCCTTCCCCAGCTGTCTGGAGAGCATATGACCCATGTTGAGAGCAACCTTATCAGCCTGTGCTGATAGCAGAGGGGAGGGGCTGGAAACCAAACCCTACTGTGGGGACAACCAAAAACTGTGGTGTGCTGTGTAGGACCTGCCAGTAAAAAAAAAAAAAAAAAGAAGGGAAGAAATCTGAAGTTCCAGAAATGGTGCAAGAGGGAGCCTTTTTTTTCTTTTTTGCCTGCCCTTTTCATGCATATCTTTCTATATGTGTCTTCTGACTTGGTCTGTCACTTTTTCTCCTTTGTTTTTGTTTTGTTTGTTTGTTTTGTTTTTTGTTTGCATATGGGTATTTTTTGAGGGTGAGTGCACCACTGTATTTTTGTTTTCAGTTTAGATTTTGGTTTTTTGTGATTGTTTGTTTCTTTGTTTATCCATTAGTTTGTATACCTGTCTGTTTTCCTTCTTCTTCTTCTTTCTCTTCATTTCCCTTTCATCTCCCTTCTTCCTTTCTTTATTCTTTTCCTTTTCCACATCACATTTTAAGTCCAAGGGGCATACATGTGCTCCCACCACATAGACAGATAGTAAGATGGTGGGAAGTGGGTTCCAGGAAGCCCACACAACAGTCAGCAGATTCTGTGATCTGCAGATAGCTTCTGAACCATAGCTCCCCTATTACACTTTAATCAAACCTCAAAACTGCAAAAGGAAAACACAGCTTCCCACCCTAAGTCCAGCATGAAATTTGGGCAAATTCAGAGGGATCTACATAAGGAAGAATGAGGGACTGAGCAAACAGAAGTGAAAGCTATACCTCCTATCAATGAGCAAAAGGATTAAAGTGTGTGTGGGGGGGAACCATCACAAATGAAGAAGAATCAACAGAAGAACACAGGTACACTAAAGACCCTGGAAAGACAGCACCTGAGAATATAAACTTCAGAACTTAAACAACAAAGATCTCCAGGACAACTGGTCTCAAAACACAAATCCAGATATCAAGACATTGATGGAAAGGATAAACAGAAATGAAGAAAGACAAGATGAAAGAATGAAGGAGTTGATAACTGAGATGATGACATAAAGAATACAGTAAATAAAATTAAATAAAAAATGAACAAGCATGGAAAGCAGAATTAACCCAGCAGAAGCTATAATCCCAGAACTTGAAGACCAAAATATGGAACTAACCCAAACTGTTACAAACATAGAAAGGAAGCTTTAAAAGACAAAGCAAAGCCTCCAAGAGATGCATAAATATATATATAGGCTGAACTTATGCCTGATTGGCATTTCTGGAACATAGAAGGAGACAGACACCACCTTGGAACAAACATTCCATGAAGTTATCCAAAAAACTTCCATCATCTCATCAGAGATGTGACCATCCAAACACAAGAGATTCAGAGAACCACTGCAAGGCATCGAATGAGAAGACCAACTGCTAGACACATAGTAATTCACTTACACAAAGTAGGTATAAAAGAAAAAGTCTTAAAGGCAGCAAGAGAGAAAGATCAAACTCCCTACCAGGAAATGTCAATTCAAATATCAACAGACTTATCTACAGAAACACTACAGGTTAGAAGAGACTGGAGTCTAATCCACAAAGTTCTCAAGGATAAACAATTTCTTTTTTTGTGTGGCTTTATGATTTATTCAGAAATTGTTTATACATACACACATCTGACACATATGCCTAAAACCTAGATTGAGGTTATTGCAGGTATTTTGAGATGAGAATCATTGATGTTTACAAGTTAGTTTTCCTCAGAGTTAAATCTAAATAGCTGTCCTAGGTTTTTTTGGGGGGAGTCCTTCTCAATTCCAATACACTGAGGTGTGGAACTTGAAAATATGCAAGCAATTACAAATTTATGCAAACGTTTTATCAGAAGTATGCTATTAAAAATTATGTGATTTTTAAAAATGAAAATTTCTTTTAAGGTGTGCCTTGAGTATGGTGAAGACTGTTGTTTGGGTTGCTTTGCTAAAATACACCAGAAGTGGGCACTAAGGCTCCACAGAACAATGCTTTTGCAGGTAGGATCTGAACCGCCCTCATGTCTTTGTGGTTTCAACATAAAGGCGTTAAAATATGTTTAATATGGTACTCAATATCTGTCTGGGGATGGGGGAACACCCCCTATCAACAAGGGTGCCCAAACAATGCACATTTGTACACCCAACTCTTTTTTTTTTTTTTAGTTGGAGTCTCACTCTGTTGCCCAGACTGGAGTGCAGTGGCTGCTTCCGACCGCCGCAGCCTCGACCTGCTGGGCTCCGGCGATCCTTCCTCCTCTGCCTTCCAAGTAGCCAGAATTACAGGCATGCACTACCATGCCCGGCTGATTTTTTGATTTATTGTAGAGATGAGGTCTCACTGCCCAGGTGGGTCTCAAACCCACAGGCTCAGGCAATCCACTCACCTCAGCCTCCCAAAGGCACAGGATTACAGGCTGAGCCACCGAGCCTGGCTCCAACTCTTAACTGTACCCCACAACCTCAAAACAAAAAAAATGTTAAAAAAATAAAACATGTTTAATTATCTAGGACTTAGTATGATTTACGTTAGATCAGACTTCCTACCAGGAAATGTCAATTCATATGTCAGCAGATTTATCTACAAAAGCACTACAGGTTAGAAGAGACTGGAGTCTAATCCTCAAAGTTCTCAGGATAAACAATTTCAACCATGGATTTCCTGCCTAGCTAAGCTAAGCTACATCAGTGATGTATAATTAAAATTTCTTCCCAGGTATTCAATCTCTATGGTTTATGCTGTCTAGAGGCCAGCTCTACAAGACACGCTTAATGAAGTATTAAGCTAAGAAGAAAGGAAAACAAAAAGAATGACCATACTCTTCCCAAGAATGCAGGAAAGCAGAGTCAATGCAGCATGCATCATGACTGCAAAATTGAAAGCACACACTTATCAACCCCCAAATCAAAAGAAAACCAACAAACAAATAACAGCAACAAATAACTTCATAAAAGCCTCACAACAGGGATAAACTCTCACATCTCATTAATCAATGTGAATGTGAATAGAGTAAATGCACCAGTGAATAGGCATAGAATGAAAAACTGGATAAAGAAAAAGATGACTCCACAATTTGCTGACTCCAGGAAACACATCTCAATACAAATGACTCTAGCAGACACAAATTTAGAGGATGGAAACAAATTTTCAGGCAAACAGAGCACAAAAGAAGGCAGGAGTCATGATCAGACAAAGCAAATTTTAAACCATCAAAAATTTAAAAAGATACAGAAGGATACTATATAAAAGGTTCAATCCATCAACAAGAAATATCTACCTTACACATATATGCATACAACACAGGAGCACCAGCTTTAATAAAACACCTAGTAAGTAAACTAAAAACGGCATTGACTTTAACACTATCATAGCTGGGGAATTAAATACCCCACTAACGACCCTAGATATATCATTGAAGTAAAAAATCGATAAGGAGATCTGGAAATTTAATTTTTTTTTTAGTTGGAGTCTAACTCCATCACCCAGACTGGAGTGCAGTGGCCGCTCCCAGCCACCGCAGCCTCAACCTGCTGGGCTCCAGCAATCCTTCCGCCTCAGCCTTCCATGTAGCTGGAATTACAGGCATGCGCTACCACACCCGGCTGATTTTTTGATTTATTGTAGAGATGAGGTCTTGCTGCCCAGGTGGGTCTTGAACCCGTGGGCTCAGGCAATCCACTCAACTCAGCCTCCCAAAGGCACGGTATTACAGGCTGAGCCACCGAGCCCAACATGGAACTTTAATTTGACTGTTGACCAAATGGACTTAATAAATACACACAGATCACTCCATCCAACAACCATGGAACATACATTCTATTCATCACCACATGGAATGTACTCCAAGACTGATCATATCCTAGGCCATAAATCAAGTGTAAACAAATTTTATAAGATCAAAATACTGCTAGGCACCTTCTCAGACCACAGTGAAATAAAAATAATATCAACACATTAAAATTCCCCCCAAACCCACAAAAATGTGGAAATTAGACAGCATAATACAGAACAACTCCTGGGTCAACATAGAAATTAAAACAATAATAAACAAATCCTAGAAACAAATGAAAACTAAGAAACGTCTTATCAAAATCTCTGGAATGCCATGGAAGCAGTACTGAAAGGGGATTTCATGTCTCTATGAACACATATCAAAAAAAAAAAAGGAAAGATCACAAGTTAACAACCTAACAAATCACCTAAGAGAGCAGGAAAAAAAGGCAATCAAGAGCCTCACTTCAGCAGAAGAATCCAGATCACAAAATAAAAGCTCAAACATGGGACATAGAAGGCAAAATATCATATTAAAAAATCAGCAAAACAAAAAGCTGGTTCTTTGAAAGGATAAACAAGGTTGATAGAATCCCCTAGCCACACTGACCAAGAAAAAGAGAGAAAAAGCCTAAATAAACACAATCAGAAATGTGTAAGATCTGTTGGGAGCCAGTCATGCAGGCCCACTGAGCATTAGGGATCAGGAAGGGCCGTTGACCCTGAGACCACTAGGATGTATTCAGTAGCTGTTGACCCCATTCCCTCCCTCCTTTTCCACTTGGCACTGCAAACAGAAAAATCTTCTGACTCTAATAGAGGACTCTGAAACAGGAAAAAACACAGCTATTCTGGGTGTCTATCATTCCCATTTTCCACGGTTTGCAGTTTTTGCCTTTAAATAATTTAAGTTTAACTTTGAGTCACATTGAGGAGTCTTAGTGCAGGTCACAGGTTCTCTTGATGTGATTTTAGAAATTTATGGATATAGGTTTTAGGAAATAGTTTATATAGATTGAAGAAAATTTAAGTAACCATTTTATTGTAAAAGTGTGTTGAGTTTAGGTTGATTTAGGGGTGGCAGTGGAGTTTGAATTAGGCCAGCTGGTTTTAGGAGCTATAACCATAACAGCAATTATTTTAATAGAAACTAGTTTAAATTAGCACAGAATAGTAGAAGTTAATAATTCATTATGGTGGTTTCAGATTTAGACATTGAGTAATGTTATTTCAAGATGATGTAGTTGTAATACAATGAAGGGCACATAAGAAACTGGTTTAGGGAACATTAATCAAGCATAAGAAACAAAAAGACAATTTGTGGTTGTTCTTCCCCATATTCTTTCTCATGTATGAAAAAACATTTGCTTGATAGTGGGGGGTATCCTTTGAGAGTAGGGGGTGTCCTTTGTGCACCTGGACCTGTTCATGTGAAAGGCACATGCTACCTTTTGTGTCCTGTGATGATGACTTTGCAAAGTTTGGGGATAAAAGCCCTTGGATAACACTCAATAAACAGCGTCTGCCCACTCTGAACAGTAATCCAGTCCCTTTCTTTCCCCCTCCTTTTTTTATTTTCTAGTCGCTGACTCTGTCTCACCTCCAGGAACCCCTGACCTTGCAGGAGCTGGACTCCTGCAAAGATCAAGTCACAATGACCCCAAACAAATACAAACAATTATCAGAGATTACTATGTACACTTGTTTGGAAACAAACTTGAAAACCTAAATGAAATGGAGGAATTCATGACATCACACAATCTCCCAAGCTTGAAATAAGAAGAAATTGAGACCCTAAATTGTCCAACAACAACTCAGGAAATTGACTTCATCATAAGAAAACTATCTACAAAAAAAAAAGTCCTGGACCAGAAGGTTTTCCAGTGGAATGCTACACAACATACAAGGAGGAGATGCTACCAGTCCTGTTGATAGTATTCCAGGCAATTGAGAAACATGGAATTCTCGAATCATTTTATGAAGTTAACATTATAGTGATACCCAAACTGGGTAAATATTCAACAAAGAAAGAGAACTACAGGCCAGTATCTTTGGTGAACATAGATGCAAAAATTCTCAACAATATTCTAACAAATCAGATCGAAAAACAGATCTCAAGGATCATCCACCATGACCAAGTAGGCTTCAACCCTGGGATGCAGGACTGGTTCAACATACACAAGACCATAAATGTAATTAAATACATCAACAGATGTAAAAACAAGAGTCACATGATTATATCATTAGACACAGAAAATCTGTTGATAAAATTCAGATCCCTTCTTGATGAAAACACTTGAACATCTAGGCATAGATGGAACATACCTCAAAATAGTAAGAGCCATCTACAAAACACCCACAGCAAACATACTACTAAACTGACAGAAATTGGAAGCATTTCCCCTGAAAATCAGAACAAGACATTGCTGCCTACTTTCACCCCTCCTGTTCAACATAGCATGGAAGTCCTATCTAGGGCGATCAGACTAGAGAAGGAAATCAGGGGTAACCAAATAGGAAAAGAAGTCAAGTTATCCCTCTTTGCGGATGACATGATCCTATACCTTGGAAACCCAAGAGAAACTGTCAAAAACTTCCTTGCACTGATAAAGGACTTTGGATTTTGGCAAAGACTCAGGATATAAAATAAACATGTAAAAGACAGTCTCATTCTTATACACCAACAATAAATAGGCAGAGAACCAAATGAAAGGCACAGTTCTCAATAGCAACAACAACAACAACAAAAATGAAATACCTTGGCATCTTCCTAACCAGAGAAGTGAAAAACCTTTACAATGAAATCTACAAAACACTGCTCAAAGAAATCCAAGAAGACACAAACAAATGGAAAAATATTCCTTGCTCATGGATTGGTAGAATTAACATTGTTAAGATGTCCATCGTACCAAAGGCAATCTACAGATTTACTGCAATACCCATTAAATTACAAACATCATTCTTCTCAGATGTGGAAATGATAATACTGACGTTTATAAGGAAATGTAAAAGACCATGAATGGTTAAAACAATCCTTAGCAAAAGAAACAAAGTGGGAGGTATCATATTTCCAATTTTCAAGCTCTACTATAGAGCTACAATAAACAAAACAATCTGGTATTTGTGTAAGAACAGGTATATAGACCAATGGAACAGGATAGAGATTCTGGAAGCAAAACCTCAATTTCTCAAGCAACTCATCTATGACAAAGTCTCCCGCAGCAACCACTGAGGAGAGGAGAATCTATTCAGCATACAATACTGGAAAAGCTGGTTGACCACATGCAGGAGATTGAAACAGGACTCCTATCTATCACTATACACAAAAATAAACTCTAAATTGATCAAAATGTAAAACTTCAAACTGTAAGAATCCTAGAGGAAAATGTAGGAAATACTCTTACAGAAATTGGAATAGTCAACCAATTCCTGATCAATTCTCCAAAAGCAAATGCCATAAAAGATAAGATAGACAAAGTGGAAGCTCATCAAACTGAAAAACTTCTTCAAAGCAGAAGAAAACATCAAGATAACAGGCAGACAGCTCATAGAATGGGAAAAAATATTTGCCAACTGTATATCTGACAAAGGCCTAGCATCTAGTATCTACCAGGAACTCAAATGTGTTAAAAGGAAAAAAAAAGACAATTTAAAAAAACTATTAAAAGTGGGCAGAAGGTATGAATAGACACTTCTCAAAAGAAGGCATACAAACAGCCAATAGATACATGAAAAGATGCTCAACCTCACTAATCATCAAAGAAATTCCAATTAAAATCACACTGAGATACCACCAACTCTAGTCAGGATGGTCATCATCAATAACTTCAAAAACAACAGATGCTGGAGAGATGCGGAGAAAAGGGAACACTTCTGTGCTGTTGGTGGGACTGTAAACTTGTACAATCTCTGTGAAAAACAGTGTTGTGATTCCTCAAAAATCTAAAAACCAACCTTCCATAGGACCCACCAATCCCTCTTCTGAGAATATACCTGGAGGAACTCAAATCACTGTATAAAAAAAATACCTGTACATACATGTGTATTGCAGCATTATTCACAATAGCAAAAACATGGAACCCACTGGGCTGCTCATTAGAAGTGGACTGGATAAAGAAAATGTGGTATGTAGCACAATGGAATATTATGCCGCCATAAAGAGAAACAAAATTATGGACTTTGCAGCAACTTGGATGGATTTAGAGTCTATAATACTCAGTGTTTTTCATAGAAACAAAGATCTGAGTACTACATGTACTCACTCAGAGCAGACCCTGAACATTTATCGTAATACTATAAGAAGGAGATTGACAGTAGTGGGACACTGCCAGGGAAGGGGGGTGAGCATATAACACCAATAAGGGTACCCAAACTTTACCTACACTTTGACCACTTACTCACCTAACCCTGAAATGTACCCCACATCTTTAAAATATAAATAATACTAATAATGAGACATAAAAAAATAAAATGTCTATTCTACTCAAAGCAATCCCTAGCAAAATACCAATGACACACAAAATAACTAGAGAAAAAAATTCTAAAATTTGTGTGGAATCACAATAGAACCCAAACACCCAAAGAAATCTTGAGCAAAAGGAACAAAGCTAGTGTCATCACACTACCTAACTTCAATGCATACCACAGAGTTATAGCAACCAAAACAGTGTGACACTGGCATAAAAACAGACACTTAGGACACATCGGACAACAGAATAGAATAGAATATTCAGAAATAAACCTATGTATTGGAGCCCACTGATTTTTGAGAAAAGTGCTGGTATTAAAAAATGGGGAAAAATTATTTCTTCAATATATGAGACTGAGAAAACTGAATATCCACATGCAGAAAAATGACATTAGATCCTTGACTCCAATCTATACAAATGTAACTTAAAATGGATAAAAGTCTTTAATGTAATACCTGAAATTACAGAACTACTAAAAGAAAAACAGAGGACATGCTCCATGACATTGGTCTAGGCAAGAATTATTGGGATCAAATCTCAAAAGCATGGGCAACACAAAGACAACAAGTTAAAAACCTGCACAGCAAAACAAACAAACAAACAAACCAAAGAACAAAAAAGACAGCCTTCAGAATGAGAGATTATATTTTCAAACTATATGTATGCAAAAGCGGCTAATATTCAAAACTTATAAGAAACACAAATATCTCAACAAATCCAAAAAAGTATTTTAAAAATAGCCAATAGAGCTGAATAGACATTTCTCAAAAGAAGACAAAAAATGGCCAACAAATATAAGAAAAAATACTTAACATCAGTAATCATCAGGGAAATGAAAATCAAAACCACAATGCCATATCACCTCATTCATCAGTATGGCTATTATAAAAAAAAAATCAAAGGATAACAAATGTTGGACAGGATGAGGAGAAATATAACCCTTAAACACTCTTGGTGGGAATATAAATTAGTGTCAAAAAATTAATGAATACAGCCATTATGAAAACAGTACCAATGTCTTTCAAAATTAAAACTAGAACTACTGTATGATTCAACATTCTCACTTCTGTATATAGTCAAAGGAAATGAAATCAGTATGTCACAGAGATAGCAACACTCCTATGTTTATTACAGTACAATTCATAATAGCCAAGATAAAAAATAAAAATAAATATTCATCAAGAGATGTATAGAAAAAGTGTGGCATAAATGCATAATGGAATATCACTTAGCCATAAAAAGACATGAATTCTGTCATTTGAGGCAACATGGATGAATATATGGAGGATTAGTTTACAGAAATTAACCAGACACAGAAAGACAAACACCTTGTAATCTCACTCATATGTGAAATCTAAAATGTGTTGTCAAGAAATAGAGTTAGAGTAGTACCAGAGGATGGGAAGGATAGATGGTGAGAGATTGGTCAACAAGGTTCAAAACTACTGTTAGATAGAAGGAGTACATTTTGGTGTTTTATTGCATAGTAGGTGGACTAGTGTTAACAATAATTTATTAGATATTTCAAAACAGCTAGAAGAGATGTTTATGAATGCTCTCGTCACAAAGAAACAGCAAGCGTTTTAGGTGATGACTATGCCAATTACCCTGATTTGATCATTATCCAGCTTATATGTGTATAGAACATCATGTTGTACCCCACAAATACATACAATTGTTTTGTGTCAATCATAAATTTCAAAAAGAGAGAGTAGATCTGATGAATGGAGGCAGGAGGGAGGAAACGGATGCAGATTAAGAAGAAATAAGTAATGGTTATTTAAAGACGACCCTTGAAAAGGTGAGAGGGAAGGGATTCATGCCTCAAATAGAATGGCTTATGTTATACAAAAGGAGAGCCCTTCTGTCACAACAGCAGGCATGAATGAGACTTGTAGGTGTAGATGTAGCTAAGTATATAAATCTACTGAAGGTGAATTGAAGGAATTCTTCTCTAGTGGTTGTGATCTTTCTCTGTTGGGTGGAAGGATGGGTCACCGATAAATAGATGATAACAGAGAGTGGGAAGTTTGAGGAGAGTTGGAGGTTGAAAATTATCATGGAGCAAAGTGAAGTAAGTTGAGTTAGGTTATAAAGCAGGATTGTTGAGTACAATTGAGAAGACATGGAATTAGTGAAAATTATGGAAACACATTTTTGGTCTTTTCCAGCAGGGATAAAGTAGTCCAAAGTCAGGCAGAGAGGAAGAATAACTTTCTATAAGTAAGTGAAACAGATAATAGGAAGAGTGATGGGGACAAAAACACTGGTTAATTGGTAAGAATAGTAAGGAACACAAAATATGGAGAAGTAATCATGAGGCTGAGGTCACATACCTACCTAAAAGTAGACTGAGAATCTGAAGTCACTGCTAATAAATCCTATAATCTATTTTTTAGAGTAGCAATATCTTGCTGCTACTTTGGTCAAATGGTATTTTTCAACTACCTAAAGAATGTGACTTTGTAATGGACCATGTGAAAATTATCTGGTCTGATAGCTATAAAAAGGAAAAAGTTCAAACAAAGGAAGTAGGGATGTTGACAGCAGATTGGGCTACTGGACAAGCAGATATGTAGAGTTATGAATGTACTGAAAATTCCATGAGAGTTTAAGTGCTTTTATATTTAGACAATTGTTTTAAAAAGCTAGAAGAAAAGAAGTATGCAGTCAGAGGGTGAGATGCCTGAATTATGATTGTGCCATACCTATAAACGGTTACATAAGCTATAGTTCTACTACCATGATGTTGGGAGCCGACCATGGAGGTCCACTGAGCATTAGGGATCAGAAAGGGCCGTTGACCCCGAGACCACTAGGATGTGTTCAGGAGCTGTTGACCCCATTCCCTTCCTCCTTTTCCACTTGGCACTGCAACCAGAAAAGGCTCCTGCTGGCTCTAGCAGAGGACTCTGAAACCAGAATGAACACAGCTAAACTTGGGAGTTTATTGTTCCCATTTTCCACGGTTTATGGTTTTTGCTTTTAAACAATTTAAGTTCAACTTTGAGTCACATTGAGGAGGTTTAGTGCAGGTCGCAGGTTCTCTTGACATTATTTTAGAAATTTATAGATACAGGTTTTAGAAAATAGTTTATATAGACTGAAGAAAACTTAGGCAACCATTTTATTGTAGAAGTGTGGTTAGTTTAGTTTGAATTAGGCTGGCTGGTGTTAGGAGAGTGTAACCATAGCAGCAATTGTTTTAATAGATACTAGTTTGAATTAGCATATAAGAGTAGAAGTTAATAATTCATTATGGTGGTTTTGGGTTTAGGCATTGAGTGATGTTATTTTAAGTTTATGTAATTGTAAACAATTAAGGGCACATAGAAACTGGTTTGGAAAACATTAACCAAGCATAAGAAACAAAAAGACAATTTGTGGTTGTTCTTCTTCATGTTTGAAAATACATCTGTGTGAGAGTGGGGGGTGTCCTTTGTGCACCTGAATCTGTTCATGTGAAAGGCACATGCTACCTTTTGTGTCCTGTGATGACGACTTTGCAGAATTGGGGGATAAAAGCCCATTGATAACACGCAATAAACGGCTTCTGCTCAGTTCTGAACAGTAGTCCAGTTCCCTTCTTTCCCCCTCTTTTTCTTTCTTTTCTAGTCGCTGACTCTGTCTCACCTCCAGGAACCCCTGACCTTGCAGTTCTGGACTCCCACACCATGATGATTGATGGCCTTCATCAATTACTCCAAAGGAGGAGAACAAATAAAATATCTCTCACCTTTGGAATAAGGTATTCTCTAAACTGAATATCCTGAGTCACTGCATGGGGCAGGTTGGTGGGGACAAGGTCAATGTATCTCTGGATCTCATGCACCACAGCAACTGTATAGGGAATGCAACTCCTGTCCTGCATGCAGGGGCTCCAGTCTCTGCCAACCACACAGTCAATCTCTTCCCAGACTTTAGTTGGTGAAGCAGGAATCAGAATTTACATGAGATGAAAAAGAGTTTACTCCATAATCATTGTCCACCAACCCTTTCTTCGATCCCACAATCATTGTCCATCATGGTTGGAAATGGGGAAGGGAGTAATTATGTGTCACTACATCTATAAGAGAAAAAAGAATCAGGATTTCCATTTTCTGGGTAAATGGAAGCTCGTTTGAGACTTAAATAAGAGTATATGCACATATGTAACACAACTGAACCACAAAATTTATTTCTCAACACTTATTCTCTATTTGATGTACTTTTTCTTGATAGACTCAGGGAACTGGGAACTCAAAGACTCATGAAAGATGATGCAGTTTAACCACCATGAGTATGACAGTTTTTATCTTAAATTTGTAAGTTTCAAGGTGGTAAGAATTACCTAGTGCAGTAAATGGTTAGTAAAAAGAACAATAGAATAAGACTTCTAGTTGATTCAACACAAACAATAAGTAAGTTAAAAATTAGTTAGATGGTAAAATATGACAAATATGCTGTACTATTTATTATATTAATTTAAAGTTCCCCAAAATAGTAGTATGTGTTGGGTATTATTTTGCTATTCTATAAGAAATCAGAGTAGTCAATACATTTCCAAAGGACACTCAGAGAATATATGCTTTTTCCCATATTATACCCCCTAAACACATAAGGAACCCAAAATATGGAGAAGTAATCATGAAACTGGGGTCACATACCTATCTCAAAGTAGAATGAGAATCTGAACTCACTACTAATAAACCCTATAATCTATTTTTTAAAGTAGCAACATCTTGCTGCTACTTTGGTCAAATGGTATTTTTCAACTACCTAAAGAATGTGACTTTGTAATGGACCATGTGAAAATTATCTGGTCTGATAGTCATAAAAAGGAAAAAGTTTAATTCGTGAAGTGTTCCATATTTTTGGAAATGTAAAAAAAAAAAAAAAAGAAAAAGAAAAAAGTTAGGCATACCAGACGTATTTTAAATTTTACCTTCTCAAGATGAGAGAATGGAGTTGTATCTAGAGGAAAGAGGTGACAAAAGGTGGTCAAGAACTACTTAAAAGTCGAATGCTCAGTGGAATGGTACAGTGAAGGATGAAGATGAAAAGAAAAGGGAAATATGTAATGGACAGGACTTAAGAAAAATTCAAATGGAAGATAAAAATGGAAGAAATAGGGAGATATGACATGTCACAGACTTTTGCAACATCATGCACAAAATTAAAGACTTGGAGAGAAAAATGTTATATATGATTTCAAGTCATAGTCAACATAGGTCTTATATGAGTGTTAGGAACGTACAAGAGAGTCCATGTCATGGGAAAGAAATGCAGAAGCACCATATTTCACAGTATTTGCCTGCAAAAAAATTTTAAGACTGTGTCTCTAAATTGCACAACTTGGAAAATACCTCGTTTTTATAACAGAAGGGCAGAAGGACCTTAAACAAACTAGAAAATCGTGATACTGATGTCATGGAGATAAGCTTCATTAGGTTTAATCATATTAAAAATGTCTCAATGCACCAAATCACAAAATATAATGGAGTAGTGAAGGAAATATATCTTTGGATGAGAATTCAATAAAAAATAGTTGGAAAAAATGGAAAAGTTGCATTTGGAAGAGAGTTATGTTTGTGAAAAAAAGTGTTTATCCAGAGGATAAATTAAGATATATTTTATTTGAGTATGACTCTCTAACTGGAGAGCGAGTCTCTTTGATGGAAAAAGATGGTAATTTGTTGAGTGAATCCCTACATTGTAAATGAGTTTGAGTAAAAATAACTTTTGAAAAAAATATATTTATCTGGATACAAAAGGGCATATTGAGGGAGATCTTTTGAGGGAATGAAAGAGGTTACTACTTCTTGAATCCTAAGACAACTATGTTACTGCAGCTGTGCCAAACCAAGTCAAGGATGCTACACCACAGCAAGGAGAATAATGACACCTGCCCTTCAAATCTCTGTCCTTTAAACATTTTATTCTCTTAAACTACAATGTAATTTGAATCAAATCCATCCAATGATAGGTAGTTGTACTCATGATAAATGTTCTTGTATATTTTCTAGGCAGGTAAATCGAGGGGGGTTATCAGTGTTGTCTGCCAATTTCTACCTCGAATTTCACCTGCTCATCAGCTATGATCATACCTGAGACCTCAGGGTGCTTCAACAGGAGCAAGAGTCCATATCTCAGGGTGGTGCTTGTTGTCTCTGTTCCTGCACTAAAAATATCCCATATGGTAACGACCAAGTTGTCCATGATAAATTTAGCCTGCTTATTGTGTTTTTCCCAGAAATAACATGTTAGCATTATTTGATACATACAAAAACTTTTCAGGTAATAGGAAAATATTCAAAATTATATTAGTACCTGGAAAATTAAGTCAGACATTAGGACGTGCTTTAGCTGAAGTTAGACAAGTTGTTAGGATTCCTTCAAGTTGTTAAATTATAAGCAGAGCTACAAACTTGCCGTCCTCTCTGATTGTCACTTTCTCACTGTAGCCAATCAATTCCTGGATAATTTCTTAAAATGTAGTTTTATTAAGTCACTAATCATTGTCAAGTCTAGCCTCTACTGTCAATGTTATGTCTAAATTTCTCATTCAGGTTTCCAGAACTCCCCACCCTATACTACATCACTGTTTCCAACCCCATCAGTCATTACACCCCCCACTGTTCCTCAATTACAATCAAGATGACATTTTCGAAAATTCCACATACTTTATCACTACACTCATCCCCTGGATTTGTCCTTTCTGTTAATCTAAGCAAGAGTTCCTTAAAAGGCAACCTCATCTGTGAGGATTTCCTAGAGATTTTCCCATGGTAAGCCATTCTGGATTCCTATCCATTCCTGAGTTCTCTCATTTATTAGATCTTCCATTCATGGAAATTATTTTATGTACCATGATATGTTATCATAAGACTGGAATAATATGTGTGAGTGTGTTTTAATCCGTCCCCAAATAACTTAGAAGGTTTTTTTCAAGGAGAATGTAGAAATATCTAAAACACTCATGCGGTTTGCATAAGCAATAGGTTGCAGAAGCAATGAAGTCATCTTTAGGAAGGAGCATTTGTTTTAATATCCCAGTTTCTCCAGGAAAATCAAAGGAAATCTACGAGTCACATCACCCACAAAGATGAAGTAGCCAATCAGGGTCACATGATACCTTTTCCATACTAATCAGGAAGTAGTCAATGAAATCCCGAGGGTTATTGATGTCCAGAGAGTCTTGATGTTCCTTTATTTGTTCCAAAATAAACTTACACTGGGCAGGAAAGTTTTTAAATAATTCATTGTGACTTCCTGGGAGATAATGTAAAAAAGGGAACACATTGCAGAGCTGAAAGAAGAAATAATCCTTTATTCCCTCAGCAAACATCTACAGGCCTTTATTACCTTTCAGACACTTTGCATGTGTTGAGTTGATAAGAGGAATAAGACACTTCCTGCCCTAAAATACACTTGGAATTGGAAGGAGTCAGAGTATGCACAGGCCACAGAGCAATTGCAAAGTCACTCACATTCTTTTCCTAACCATAAATCTCTACAATCTAGACACCAAAACAGTGATCTCAGAGCTAGAAGCCAATATTCTTCCCAGATTCCCCTATGCATATTTATCCAGAAAATCTGCTAAAATTTTATGAAGGCGCATAATCTTTTGTTGTAATAAAAAAGATGTTACAGCCGGGCTCAGCGGCTCAGCCTGCAATCCCGTGCCTTGGGAGGCTGAGGTAAGTAGATTGCCTGAGCCCGCGAGTTCGAGACCCGCCTGGATAATTTGACAAGACCTCATCTTTACAATAAATCAAAATATTAGCTGGGCATGGTTGAAGGCTGAGGCAGAAGGATCGCTGGAGCCCAGCAGGTCGAGGCTGTGGTGGCCGGGAGCGGCCACTGCACTCCAGTCTGGGCGACAGAGTGAGACTCCAACTCAAAAAAAAAAAAAAAAGATGTTACATCCAGAAGAGTAAGGAGGGCCCAATCGCTTAGCTTATTATTATTATTTTTAAATTTAAGCCTTTTCACCCTTAAAAATATGCATATTTACCAGAGTCTTCTGGTCTTAGAGCTCAGCTACCCAGTTTTCAACAATAATTTAATGACTTAATACCCTTGGAATTTACCAAAGCAATGTATTTAGGCTGGCAGCTTGACAAAAAATCAAGAAATCTGGATTATAGATCAAGCACATTCATTGTCTTGGTGAAGCTACTGTGGAAAATATGCTTAATCACTCTAGGTCAGAGTATCCTGTTCCAAAAAAATAAGAGGTTAGACTATTTGTTCTCTAGGTTTCTTCCCAGGTAAGGCACCTCATGATTGTATGATCTGTACAGAATTTTAGTTGTAAATAAAGGTATAACATTGGTTACTAACATTTTTGACAGTGTACCATAGCAAGACATATTTCACTTCAACACTCCTTAAACCTATAGAAAAAACAAAAACAAAAACAGAAAAGCAGATTTCTCGAAAAATACTTTAATATAATAAGTGAAATACACCAAGATTATATTTTTTTGTCTGCTTACATTTATTTTACCTTTCAAATCCCATTTAAACATCTAAATTGATTGAATAAGTCACTGATGGGTTGCACATGATTGTTTGCTATGCACTATTTTGGCCATTTTTTTATAGGACAGAGGGATGGGGTTTGCACAAGCAACAGACTAGCTAGAACATTATTACCCATTCATAGAGAACCTTGATCTTACCTGTATCCTGGAGGTGCTTACAATTTCAAGGTTTTCATGAAAATACTTAAGCAAAGTTTGAAATTTCTGATCACCATAGTCAAAACGATCCTGGAAAATGATAGAGCTGATCACATTGCAGGGAGCACAGGCCAGAAGGAAAGTGAGATCACAGGGAGATGCTAAAATCAATAGAAGTGAGAAGTTAGTATACATTGCTCATTGAATTTTAAATTGACTTTTTAAAATAAGTGGATTAACTTTTAATTTTTTTTAAGAATGGGAACTATCTGGATATGCCACTATTGCTATAAACTCCACATGCCAAAAATAAAAATTATTGTGTTTCCCATACAAAACTCTCCAATCCAGTCCAGATTATTTGCTAATTTTCCCCCAAGAAGTCTATTTGCATGGTTTTCTAAATTCTTTTCTCTTTTTTTTTTTGAGTTGGAGTCTCACTCTGTCACCCAGACTGGAGTGCAGTGGTCACTCCCGGCCACCGCAGCCTGGACCTGCTGGGCTTCAGCGATCCTTCTGCCTCAGCCTTCCAAGTAGCTGGAACTTCAGTCGCACGCCACCACGTCCGGCTAATTTTTTTGATTTATTGTAGAGATGAGGTCTCGCCAAGTTGCCCAGGCGGGTCTCAAGCCTGTGGGCTCAGGCAATTCACTCACCTTGGCTTCCCAAAGCACTGGGATTACAGGCTGTCCCACCAAGCCCGGCCCTAAAACCTTTTCAATTCACAAAAAGGAAGCCAAATTTAAAATGTCATTTAAAATGTCTTCAATGCCAGGCACAGTGGTACATGCCTTTAGACTCAGCTTCTAGGGAGTCTGAGGTAGGAGGATCTCCAGTGCCCAAGAGTTCAGGTACAGACCGGGCAACACAGCGAGACTCAATTTCTAATATATTTATATGTCTTTACGTATATGGACTTTAGCTTGGTTTGAATGCTTTCTCATGAGGCTCACATAAAATTGATCAATCTAATTTAAAAAGTAAGAAAATAAACTTAAAATTGTATTCCACAAACTCAGTTGAAAAAATTAAGTGTGGTTTCCTCTAGGAGAGAAGAATAATGATAGAAATTAGAGTGATATTCAGACATATTTTTAAAAACTCTTATAATGTTGGAAATAAGCTTCCCAAATGATTTGACTCCATGCTTTAATGTGGCAGGTTGGAAGCTTCAAAACTTTGCCCCTACTTCTTGCCCTTCTACCCACATCTGCACGAACTGATCAAGAGACCCAAGTACTCCCTCCTTTGGCACAAGGAGGAAGTCTAAGCCATACAGGCTCTAGCCTGACACAGGAGTCCTCACCCAGCTCATCCCCAAACCCCCATAAAAACCTCAGGTAGGTATCCTTGCCCTGCTCCCACACAACCTTTTCAGATGTGGTTGAGGGCCACCCTGGTCTTCACTGAAATAGGTATTATGGAGTATTAAAACTTTCATAACCCGTTAGTCTGCATGTGACATTGTTAGTATCATCTGAACCAGATTTGGCGTGAGAGGCAGGTCCCTGCTGCCTCTGGGTGGTGACACCCACAACACTACAATTCCAGAAGGAAAAAGAGAGCTGGGATGAAAAAGTAGTAGTTACAAGAAAAACAGTTCTGCTCAACCGGTAAAAGAAACCTCCAACAGTCAAACGTATCCAGTGAGAAAACAGGCTTCCCTGAGAGAGTACAGTACCTATCTATAAGTAGGTGGATCGTAGGTCAGGAAGTTGACAGAAGATCATAGTCGCCATGGGAAATACTGAACCAGTTAATAAGTTCTGTTCGAAACATAAAATAAGTGAGCAAAAAACTTTCCCAGATAAACTGTATCAAAATATCAAACCCAATATTCTTTGCTTTATTAGCTATATTTCTAAAATTTTATTACAAGACAGTAGTCAGAGATCTGTAATAATTCATATGAATTGCACTTCTTTTTAGAAGAATTACAGCAAAGACTAGAAACAACCTATCTGACCAAGATAACAAATTAGCTAAATAAACTTTGGCACATCCAACATTAGGGATTACTATACTAATAAGTTAAGAATGTTCTTGGAAACATTTATAACTTAAGCATATTGGATGAAAATATTCATTATATTATATTCATTCAATATAATATGCCTAAAAAATAAATTTATAAAACATAGCCTAGCCTTCATTTACTTATCTGTTTTTTCTTACCTCTATTCTCATATTATATGTACCAAAACCCCAAACAATGCTCACAGAAATCTAACTGCATTTCCAAAAATTTATTCTAAAAAAGGAACCAGACATGTAAATATTGGTAATAACTGCATTTTTATATTAATAATATAGTAATAGCAGCAAAAATAAAACGGAAGACTATCAGAACAATAATGTAGTGTTGGGTTAAAAACACAATGTCAATTTTCATGGAGATATACTCTCATTAAAGTAATAACTTCTTTAAAAATATTTAAATATTGAAGCTATAAAACCACATATATCTTGCAGTCCTGATCTTACCCCTTCTCTGCCTGGTCTCCTGCCCAACACTTACCCCTCCACCCTCTCCCAGTCCTGCATGCACATACACACATCTACAAATGGCAGAGATCTCTGTTGCTGTAGCTTCCTCTCTTCACACCCACATTCCCCCACAGAAGCCGAATTGTAGCCCTGCACATTGGAAGAATTTGGTGTCCCTTGCATCTTCTCAAGAAGTTACTAGAAAAGTTAATTTTTCACTCTAATTTGGCCAGGACTGCTAGCCAATTACCAAAACTCATCTTCTCCTCTTTCCCATAGGCATAAATGAACCACATTTTCCAGCTCTTCCTGCAGTGAAGTATGGCCCTGTTACATAGCCCATGGAACATGAAAGAAGTTTGGGTGCCATTTCCATACCTGGCCTAACCAATATTTGCTCTTTTCTGGCTTTCCTCTGTTTTCACTACCCTACAAGTGATGAACCCTGGATAATGCTGGAAGCCAAATGTTGAAGCTATCAAAGCCCTTATCAACTTGGTGCCTGAAGAGGCTGTTTTGCCACCTACTTGACCTCTTCTTACTGTTATGTGAGCAGAAAATAAACTTCTATTGTATTTGAGCCACCATAGATAACATTTTTGTGTGTTTGCAATAACATTTATTAAACCCTATTACTGTTAATAATACAAAGATACATGCACTGTTCGTTTTAGTTCTTTCACCAGACACAAGGCTTCCTCTTGAATTTTGTCTTCAATAGTTTTCTTCCCCATCCCCATATTCCGCAAAACCATGAGGGAAAGACGTCGAATCTTTCTCCATTCCTGAAAATAAATCCTATGGGAGTGGGAGAGGGGGAGAGAGAGAGAGAGAATATCCTCCATTGTCATTAATTCTAGCTGAGAATACTCATCACAGGAATTGATACTGACACTTAAGCAGGATGTGGGTATAGTGGCATCAATTTCAGGAATTCCCAGCTCACTTGCATCTTCTCTTAACCCAACCTAGCATTTTACAGTCACGATTCTTGACTTTACACATTACTAAATTATTTTTCATCCATCAGCTCTTCTACACCTCAGAATTACTCAGTGAATTGAGTGTTTTGTCTCCATTTTACAAGGATGCTGAAGATCGTGGGGGCAAAATGTTTGCTCTATTATCCCACAGCAATAAATCCTGGTGAGTCCAAGTGACAGGTTAAGTTTCAGGGCTGGCTTTTCTTATTGAAAGTGAATTTGAAGAGAAACAACAGAGGAGGCAATCCTCAAGAGAAGGTGACACAGCTCTTCTGCATTGGAAGGAATCTCGTAACCATCTATTCCTCAGATAAGTATGACTTCTCATTTTAACATTCTCTCTCTATCTGTTAAATCTCATTCAGGAGAAGTGGTCTTAACACCAAAGAAGTTCAACATCAGATTTCCAGAGACAAGATCACATTAGGGAGATAATAAGCCATAGGAAATGTGTACAGGAAGCCTCTTAGACAACAATACAGAGGTGGGAAGGACCCCATTCAGATATTTTTGCTTTTTTGACAGAAGTTGATGATCTACCAGATAACTGGCAAGTTTAAGACCAGCACCAAAAACTCAAGGCCAATCATTCAAGTACTTAATCAAAAGAGCTTTCTTAGAATCAATTTTGATCCATACTCAGTATGTGCTTCTTCATGTTCCTCTTTCAGAGCTGATCTTTGCTTTATACTTTGTATTCTACTGTATTCAAACATTTCTTATGCTTTTATAGAATAGAAGATTGAAGGTAAAGCTAGAATTTCTCCAATCCTATATGGGTTCTGTGTGTACTATACTGTTGCAGGAATACAGAGAGACCATGACACTGACGCTATTTTAGGAAAGCAGTTTTATTAGCACTGGCGAGACTCAGTGGGCTAATGCTCCCAGGCTGGGCACTCCGGGGAGGGAGGAGAGGGGTCTTATACCTTAGTTTAGGTCAGCAAGGGTCGGGTTGTGTGACTATACATTGTCTTTGGAATTTACAAGGTTGTACTTAGCAAAACCAGAGTTTCAAAGAACAAATGGTCTCCAGGATATGCATAACAAGCAGGGATTGTAAACTGATAACTTCACAAAGAGAGGATTTGGGTTAAGCTTGTAAATTGGTTACTATTTAGCATTTCCAGGAAAGCCATCTTAGGCTATTTGGTTTTCTCAAGCAAAATCTGTCTAGCAGGTTTTCAGAGCTTGCAGATTGATCTTTAAAAGGAATACTTTTAACTGTTATCAGCCCCTCTCTGCCACAATACACAATACAAGTCTCCTAAAATAGTCTCTGGTTATCTGTGACTCAGACCAGGAGGCAAAATATTTGGTGAAGAGGATAATTTAGTCATATTTCTTCTGTCTCTTTTCTCTCGGACTCTTTCTCATTATTTTTACTAGCCATAACTTAAAACAAACATGACTTAAACATTAGTGGTTAAATAATTTTTTTTCCCTGAATTTGATGTTTTAAAAAGATGTTGTGTCACCAGCAAAGAGTTTGCATATGGAATAATGGTCCTTTATAAAGAAAGTATTCAGTCTTATGTGGGAATTATGAAAAGTGTGTTTTATAAATTTTTCTAAATGCTTATGTTTTCAATTTCTTAGTCTATTTGGAGTCTTTACACCTACAAACCCATACAAATTCCACAAAAAGAAGAATATCTAATTTTTTAGTGATTTCTTCTAATGCTGGGAAACTTCCTCTGCTGGAAAATTCTTCTACTCGACCAATGAGGGCTTCCTTGATTGCTTCAAATCCATACAAGATCACAGTGGGGTTCATGCCACGATATACAGTGAACACAGGGCCATAATCTTTTGCTACCTGAACAGGAGATGCAAAAAAAGTAAGAATTTCAAAACTGAAATGTAAGTAAGTGAGGGGAATATTTAAAAGCTTACTGAAAAACATTTTAATATTCATCCAACTATTATAAAAATTTTCAAATTTTAGAACCAGTTTTTCAATTAGCAAATATATATTTGAATGGTAATTATCATACTATTATTAGTAATATTGCTATTGTTATTATCATCATCAACAGTTATCCTTTACTCAACTTCTACTATGTGACAAGGGGCAATATTATGAATTTTGTTCCAATTAACTTATTAGCTTTTTTTCTTCAAACCAATAATTGCACCAGATTTCTCCTTCCTTTGGTTACGATAAATGGTGTGCTTCTTCTCTAGTTTAAAGGAAATCCTTTCAACTTGCCTCACGTATAGGCTAATAATCTTCGTATTCATTCTGCATATCTTCATTTAAGCACCAGACACCTCTAAGTTTTCATAATACATGAGATTATAACAGCCTGGTCATGGACATTTCCCTGCTTCATTTGAAGCTAGATATGATCATGTGAATGAGTTTCTATGAACTGATGTTAGCAGAAGTGATGTGTGCAAATTCGACATTGTTGCATAAAAAGTCATTTTTCGCCCTTCATTTCTGCTACTACCCATGGATTGAAATGATAGCATGGAGATGCCTCCACCGTGACTGTGTAAATGAGAACAATAGCCTAGGGACACAAGATAGGAGAACTACAAAGACTGAATAAAACTGTTTCTCTGAAGGATCTCATAGAGAAGAAGTTCCATCAGTGCTCATCTGTAGATCAGCATGTGACATAGGAATAAACTCTGATCTTCTTTTAGTCATTAACCTGTTGGACTTTTCCTGTCATGTAGGCTGGCTTGGTAAATTACATGATACAGGAGGTACAGTCTTTCAATTTGTCTAATGTTGGACTTCTATTGGTGCCTCATCATTCATTCTCCATCAAGCAACCAGAATGATCTTTTCACAGACAAATGTCCACATACCTTTATGCATGGTATTGGCATCATATTGTTCTTATGATAAAGACCAGTGCTCTTAAAATTTTTGCAAGATCTTGACTCCTGTTTACCTGTCCAATCTCATCTTGTACCATGGCTTTATTACTGTCTGGGGTGCAAACACTTTGATCCCTTTCCATGGTTTTGGGGGAGAAAAGATAATCTCCCACAGTTTGCAAAACTCATTAAATGGATTTTTATCTGTATGCCATCTGGGTAATGCTTCATTATTCCTTAGATCTTAGCTCCAACTTCACTTCCTCACATAATCCTTTGCTGACCGCTTCTCTGACTTTTGGTTCCCTCAAGTCATGTGGCCTTTTTCTACCATGTCACTCTTGCATAGGTTATAAGCATATGCTTCCTTGAATGAGTGTTTCATAAATATATGCCTATCCTCTAGATTGTTAATCCCATAATATAGAATCTTTTAAAATTTTCTTTCATCATTGAAAATTCCTTGCACGCATCTAACATAGTGCCTCATGCAAAGTAGACAATTAGCAACTTGCACAAAATCATTATTATTTATAGATTAAAGACATGGAAGGTAAATCTCAAGAAGATTTTAAAACTTGCCCAAAGCTGTGAATCAGCAAATGAATGAACTGGGGCTGCTGACACAATCTCTTTGAATTCAGAGCCAAAGCACAGGAAGAAGGAACTTCCAAGAGCAGTGAGTGCTCTATAACTCACAGTCTCAGGAAAAAGACAGATTTCAGATCATCTCTTCAAAGCTCAGAGACCTACTGCTATGTAAATAGCTTGAGTAGAGAAATTATTGACTCATTTATTGAGCAAATATAATAGGAACTGTGAATGTTTCAGAAACCTAAGTCATTTCCTTGTCTTCAAATCAATATGTGCTTCAGGAAATTTCAGTGCTGTACCCTGTAAATCTGAAGTTTGTTTTGTTTGTTAAATTTTCACTGAAGCAGTTCACTTATATTTGAGTTTATCAAAGAATAATTACTTTAAACAGAGGTACATTACACAAAAAAGACACCTGCACTCATTAAGTTCATTGCAGCACAATTCACAATTGCAAAGATGTGAAATCAGCCTAAATGTCCATCCATTAATCAGTGGATAATGAAAATGTGGATATCATTCAGCCATGAAAAAGAATGAAATAATGTGCTTTGTGGTAACTTTGATGGAATTGGAAACCATATGACAAGTGAAATAACCCAAGAATGGGAAATCAAACACCACATATTCTCACTCACAAGAAGGAGCTAAACTCAGGAACTAAAAGGTATATAGAATGGCATAATGGACACTGAAGATGAAGAAGAGGGAGGGCATGGGTATGGAGATGAAAAATCACCTATTGGGCATAAGTACACACATGGGGTGAAGGATACACTTTAAGCACAGATGTCTTTGCCACTACACAATGTATTCATGTAACCAAAAACCATTTGTATTCCCTAAAGCTCTTGAAATTTTAAAGAACGACAACCTTGATCACAATATGGACATAGAATTTCTACTTTTGACCATTTCAATAATCCTATCATGGATCTGTGACTTAGACAGATTTCAGGCTGGATGTGAGTGACTCCATCTTGAGCTACTAACTTAAGGTTGAACAGCCAATGAATTTGAGACCCACAAATGAACTGTGAAAAACATTTTCTAATCAAACAACTGGGTTCTCAACAATATACAATATAAGGAAAAAAGTCCTCATTTTTATGAACACATTGTATATAGATTTTTTCTGACTTACTGATGCATACAAACATTTCTACTAATGACTGATGGTGCATTATTTGTTCAAATCACCAGTGAAGTAATATGACAAACAATTTATGCAATCTAAATAAATTCCTACAGATGTGTAACCTCCTTACCTTTCTTGAGTGGTACAGTCTTGGACTGCTACCCAAATTGCAGCCTCCATTCATGTGTAAGCTCTTATTTACCTCTGATCTGTTGATTCCTCCTTTTGTAAAGATTAACAGAACTCATTCTCTACTATCTGTATATACTCTAAATTCATATCTGAGTGTCCAATGGACACTTCCCTTTAAAACTGTTCTTGTTAAAAACTTGGTGTTTGGGACCACATTTTATTTAAGTGTAGGGTTTTTTTAATTCATTTGCTCCAAGTAACTAAAATAAAATTAGTCATACTTGCCATGCTTATTGATTTGCTGATATCCTTTGTATTTAACTGTAGAATATTTCCAACAATTGGGAGAGGAGTGGATCTGGGTGGGAGCTTCCTTCTGGCATAGCTTCCATTCCACATAGAAAAAAGAATCAAACATGAAAGACAAATTACCAGGATGATGAAGGGATCCATTGATGTGCATTGTGTAAATGCAGTCAAAAACATAGAATCTGAAGATTTTATCAGTAGCGAGTGTTAACTTATCACCAAACATGTAATAAGTCTTTGACCTTTCCATAAATATTTTCGATCTTTGGTATACCTTGAACTGTTGGCAGAAATAAAATCAAAATGTCACTTTAGTATTGATTAATTCTCAAGTTCTCTCTGGAAATTTCAATTCAAAAGTAACTCTCAGTTGTATAAAAACAAGTTGTATAAAAACTAAAACCAAAATAGTAAAAGGAAGGAAATAATAAAGCTTAGTGGGAAAAATAAATAAAATAGAGACTTAAAAACATTCAAAAGACCAACAAAATGAATAGCATTTTGAAAAGATAAAATTATCAATTCTTTAATTAGAGTAACTACAATAAAGGAAAAAGACTCAAGTAAGTAAAATCAGAGATAAAAAGAAGACATTACACCTGACACCTCAGAAATACTAAGACTCATAATAAGCTGTTGTGAAAAATGTATATTAACAAATTTGGTAATATAGACAAAATGGATAACTTCTTGACCATATAAAACCTACTAAGATTAAATTATGGAGAAATACAAAACTCTAAATAGATCAATAAAGAGTGAGGAAATTGAATCATTAATAAAAGGTCTTCCATCAAAGAAAAGCTCAGGACGCAAATCCAAGAAAATTAAAATACACCCAAAAGAAGAGAAAATGTGGAATGCAAAAATAATAATGAACAAAAGTCAAGCAGAACTTTTTGAGTTCAAACAGTGATTGCCATGTGGTAGTAAAACTTAAAAACATTTTCATAAGAAAAAGTGGATTAAAATGCTGGAGGTAGACAATAAAATTTGTAAGCTGGCAAAAAATAGAGTTGTCAAAATTCTGATAGCAGGATGTCGTACTCTCACACTAAGGCTATCAATACTGATTAGTATCTTTGATTATATAGATAGATATAATCAAAGCAATATAAAATTTGTTACTTAAAAATTTAAATTATACCATTTAAAAGTTGACATCTTTCCTCTTAGTTGAGTAAAAGCAAACTCAAATGAAGGAAAGTGGATCACTTCACCTACTGACAATATAAAAACATTGGTTCTATAAAACATCCAATAAAAATCACCAGATGAAGGTCTATGGTGTCTAATTTTCTTCTGAATACCAGTACACTGCCCAATGACCAGTAAGGACCAATATTAAAACTAAAAGTGAATCCTGTCTCTCAAAAATTCAGTATAAAGGAGCAACAATGAAAACTACAAAGTGGTATAGACAATAGTCCTAGAAGCGTCATCACCGAAAGTAAACGTATCAATCACGCGTAAGTCCAACATATGTTTTTTGGACGGTTTAAATAGTTTAACTTCATCATATAGTTACCTCACTATGATACAAGTGTATAACCAGCACCAAAAAGGTGAATGAAGACATATTAAGTGGCCCACTTGTGTCTGTTAGTTCATTTAATCCTATTAGATGCACCTGTTAGATCATTTAGTCTTCGAAAACACTTTGTAAAAGCAATGCTCATGGTTGAATTACTCTGAGAAGTTTTAGATACATCCCTGCTTGGTTAATAAAGTGTAAAGCTGGAATTTGAACTGAGGTGGACCCAATTTAAGAAAAAAGCAATAGGTGCCCATATAATGGAGGACAAAGAGGAAGGAAACTCATGTCAGGGGCCATGCACTTGTAGAGCCCAAAACAGGACTTCCAATATTGCTTGGTCATCTACTGGTACAGTACTGGTAATGACCTATGCTCAGTCTTGCAACAGGAAAGATCAATCTTAGAGGAAGTCAGTAGGAAGGACCTGGGAGTCAAGAGCTTTCCCAGTACCCCTATTGAGAATATACCTGGAGGAACTCAAATCATTCTACAAAAACATACCTGCACATGCATGTTTATTGCAGCACTATCTGCAGCAGCAAAATCATGGAACCAATCGTGCTGCCTATTGAAAGTGAACTGGATTAAAAAAAAGTGACACATATACACAATGGAATATTATGCAGCCATAAAGAAGGACAAACATATGGACTTTGGAGCAACTTGGATGGATTTAGAATCTATCATACTCAGTGACCTATCACAGAAACAAAGAACTGAGTACCACCTGTTCTCACTCATAAGTGGACCTTGAACAGTTATCATAATGCTCGAAGAAAGGGATTGGCAGTAGTGGGAAACTGCCGGAGAAGGGAGGCACATCTCATCAACAAGGATACCTGCATAATTAACATTTGTATACCTAACCCTGAATTGTACCCAAGTACATGATATATTCAGATCACAATCTAAATGTAATAAAATCAAATGCCTTCTTTATGTCACTTCTCTAAAAGGGCTTCACTTAAACATCGTCTCAAGTCAAGTCACTATTAGATTTTTAAACAAAGAGCCTAAACTTCAAAGTGCTTTTGAAAAAGGAAATAAACTACTTTACTTAATTCAAATATAACAGTTCTTACAATTCATTGAGTTCTGTGAAGCCTGTTATGTATTTTTGAGAATATTTTACTTGAATCTCATAATCAACCCATGAGACAGGTAGACTTTTTTTTTTTTTGAGTCAGAGTCGGCCAGGCTGGAGTGCAGTGGCACACTCACAGCTACCGCAGCCTTGACCTGCTGGGCTTAGGTGATCCTTCCACCTCAGTCTTCCAAGTAACTGGAACCACAGGCATGTGCTACCACACCTGGCTAATTTTTTTTTTATTTATTGTAGAGATGAGGTCTTGTCATGTTGCTCTAGCTGGTCTCTAATCCCTGAGTCAGGCAATTCTCTCGCTTTTGCCTCCCCAAAGTTAGATTTTTAAAAATCTATTTTTCAGATTATGAAAATGAGAATAGGAACTGAAGACTGTGACCCTAATTTCTACTGTTAAGGCAAGGTAAAGATGCCAACTCAGATTGAACAAATTGTGCAAAAGTCCACAAATACTTGAGTAATTTTATTTATTATGCAAATGCACTTTGGCCTTAAACAAATCATTTAATAGTAAACAGTTACTGAGTCAATACTTTTCCAATAGATAAAAGTGAGAGATCAGAAAAGTTTGTTCCTTTGTAAAATTTACTATTTGGGGAAATTACAATGCAAATAATTTGTTTATTCCAAAGAAACACAGTGATTAACTGTCCAATCCCAAACACTGCCTCAGGACACTTCTGGTTTGGGAGAAGAGCAGATTTTAAAATTATATTACTGTATTATAGTTTCTCTCTCTGTGTGTCTGTTTCTTTCTCTCTCTCTCTCCCTCTCTTCTCCCACTCTCTTTCTTTCTCTGTTTCTCATCTTCAGATCAATTATTTTGCCTGAGAAAGTTGTGTCTTGCCGCTGCTAAGCAACATTTCTGAAGGTGCAGGTTCCTGGTCCTTTTGCTCTCCATAGAAGGATGGCACATAAACATAAATGATCTACAGTAGATCTCAGAAATCCTTCAGTGAAATTGATTACATGTTTCGGAGCAAAAACATATGTAAATTATTTATAAATATATGTATAATTTATATATATATGATGAGAATTTTTATGGGAATAGTCTCACACAGTTATGCAAACTGGAGTAATAGGATGACAGTGACATAATTCCATCAGAGCCCGAAGGCCCGAGAACCAGTAGTACTAATACCCCAAAAGGTGATACCCCAGCTCGGTCACTCATTGGATGATATCCAATCCACATTGGTGAGGGTCCACTGATTTAAATGCTAATTTCTCTCAGAAATAGCCTCACAGAGACACCCAATAGCCCTTTACTTGTGATCTGGGCATTCTTTAGGTGAGTCAAGCAGACATAAAATTAACCATCACAGTATGTACAGGGCAGGTATAAGTACATGTTAAAAGTAGGTTGTAAGTAGATGATACATGTATCATCAAGACAGGAGACACTTCTCAGGACCACAGGCTGCATCTATCAGTCATTCTCACTTACCTGAGCATCCCAACAACATGACTGCTAGTGCCTGCACCACTCTCTTCCCATCTACATCTAATCCTGCAACCGTCGGCTGTGAGACCACAATTTGTGTTCTGCCTTCTCCAATTGTCTTAATGGCCATAGGGTCCTCTTCTTGTTGCATGAAAGTGACTTTATTAGTTCAAAGTAGATTAATGTGGAATTACAAAAGTGGAAATAAAACTGTCAAATTAGCAGCCAATACGATGTTTAGCATGCATATGTTATTCAGAGGGAGTCTATATTTATTTATTTTTTTAAGATTTTTATTTTAAAGATATGAGGTACAATCCAGGGTTAGGTACACAAATGTTCATAATGCAGGTACCCTTGTTGATGAGGTGTGCCCCATCCCCAGCAGTTTCCCACTACTGCCAATACCTCCCACTCCCTTGGCAGTTACCCACCACTGCCAAGCCTCTTCTTAGAGTATTAGGATAATCGTTCAAGGTCCGCTTATGAGTGAGAACATGAGGTACTCAGTTCTTTGTTTCTGTGATAGATCACTCAGTATTATAGACTGTAATTCCATCCAAGTTGCCACGAATTTCATAATTTTTTTCTTTATGGCTGCGTAATATTCCATCTTGTATATGTACCACATTTTTAAAAAATCCAGTCCATTTTTGATGAGCAGCACGGTTGGTTCCGTGTTTTTGCTATTGTGAGGAATGCTGCAGTAAACATGCGTGTGCAGGTGTCTTTTTCAAGTGTGATCTGAGTTCCTCCAGGTATATTCCCAGAAGGGAGATTGTGGGGTCAAATGAAAGGTAGATTTTTAGATCTTTTAGGAATCGCCTGTCTTCCACAGAGGTTGTACCAGTTTACACTCCCATCAACAGTGTAGAAGTGTTCCCTTTCCCCCCCGTGTCCTCTCCAGCATCTGTTGCTTTTTGAGTTATTGATGATGGCCATCCTGACTGGAGTTTGGTGATATCTCAGGAATCTATATTTATTAAGTAAAGGGATAAAGGCAAGGAACCTAATATTCCTATGTTAAAATGCCTCCTTAATTACTTGTATGCCTAAGTCAGATATGGAGAATTCATATTTTCTTTTTCTTTCTTTTCTTCTTTTATTTTAAAGATGTGGGGTACAATACAGGATTAGGTATACAAAACATTATGTCATATTTTCTTACTTTTTATATCTAATATTTATTTTGAGATAATCATGTATTCATTTTGCAGCTATCAGAATTAAGACAGAGACTCATGTGCACTTAATCCAGTTTCTACCAATAACAACATCTTGCAAAATTGCAGTTCAATATCACCACCAGGATGCTGAAATTGACACAGGAATGATGCAAAACAATTCCATCCTTCCAAGGATTCCTCATGCAGCCTCGTATAGCATACTCACTTTCTTCCATTCACACTTCACCATATTCTTAATTGTTAGCAACCACTAATCTTTTCTCCATTTTTATAATTTTGTCATATAAAGAATCATACAATATCTCATCTCATCTGTTTTCATTCATTATAATTCTTTATGATTCATCAAAGTTGTTGCCTGTCAATAGTTCATTTCTTTTCATTGCTAAGTATAGTATAAATGCATAGCAATTTGTTTAATTATTCATTCATTGAAGAACTTCCAGGTTGTTTCTGGTTTTTGGATATTACTAATAAATCCGCTTTGAATATTCCTGTGAAGGTTTTTGTATAAACATAAGTTTTCACTTTGTGGGATAAACACCCACAAGGGCTATTGCAAAGCTGTATGTGAGTTGCATGTCTAGTTTTTTCAGAGAATTCCAGACTTTTTTTATTCAGATACTGCTATGGCCTGAATGTACCCAACCCTCCCAAAAATATTAATTTTAAAATTTAATTGCTAATGTAATAGTATTCAACGGTAGGGTCTTTAAGATGTGATTTAGTCATGGGGGCAGAGTGCTAATGATTGGGAATAGTGACCTTATAAAAAGGTGCAAAGTAGTTGTTCACCCAGTCAATCATGTAAGGACATAGCAATGAGGTGTCATCTTGGAAGTAGAGACCAGGCTCTTGCCAGATATTGAATTTTCTGTTACCTTGATCTTGGATGCTCACCCTCAGAACTGTAAGCAATAGATTCCTGTTGTTTATAAATTTTCCAGGCTAAAATATTTTTGTTACAGCAACATGAACAATAAAGCAGTCACTGTACCAAGTTACATTTCCACAAGCAACTATGAATAATATTGTTTTTTACACATCATCTTTAGCATTTGGCAGTATATTTTTTATTTGAACCATTCTGGTAGGTGTGTGAGGATTTCTTGTTATTTTATTTATTTATTTATTTATTTATTTGAGTTGGAGTCTCACCGTCACCTGGGCTGGAGTGCAGTGACACACTCATGGCCACTGCAGCCTCAACCTGCTGGACTCAGGTGATCCTTTGGTCTCATTCTGCCAAGTAACTGGATCTACAGGTGTACTCTTGTTATGGTTTTAATTTGCAGTTCCCTCTTGGCTAATGTTGTTGAAAATACTTTCATGTGCTTATTTACTAAATATGCACATATTCTTTAAAGAAATATCACTTCATGTCTGTTGCCCATTTCCTAACTGGACTTTTGGGTTTTAGGAAGTTTTTCTATGTAGAGAGTAGTCTTTAGTTAGATACATGGTTTACAGATATTTTCTGCCATTCTGTAGCTTGTGTGTGAGGGGTGGTTTACAGAAGACTATTTAATTATAATGAATAGCCAGGCTTGGTGGCTGAGCCTGTAATCCCGTGCCTTTGGGAGGCTGAGGTGAGTGCATTGCCTGAGCCCGTGGGTTTGAGATCCGCCTGGGCAACTTGGCGAGACCTCATCTCTACAATAAATAAGAAACTAGCTGGGTGTGATAGTGCACACCTGTAGTTCCAGCTACTTGGAAGGCTAAGGTGGAAGGATCGCCGGAGCCCAGCAGGTCGTGGCTGCGGTGGCCAGGAGCAACCACTGCACTCTAGTCTGGGTGACAGTGAGACTCCAACTCAAAAAAAAAATTATAATAAATAATACCCATGACATAATTTATGTAAAAGAGCAAAACTTAAAATAGCATGTAAAATATATTCTCTACACACACACACACACACACACACACACACACACACACACACACACACACACACCAGTGAATTTGAATTCTGGAGACTCTGGAGTCAGACTGCATCACTAAGCAGTGTGTGTATGTGTGTGTGTGTGTGTGTGTGTGTGTGTGTGTGTGTGTGTGTACACCAGGAATTTAATTCCTTTTTTGGAGAGACAAGATAGTTCCTGTTCCAGGAAGGAAGGATCAGTTCCAAGAGGGTAACAACTTTAGACAGCTCATGGTGAAGTGTTCAGACTTCTGGAGGATCATGCAGGGTTCTAGGCTGCCAGACAGTTCAGACAGGCAGAAAGATACCTGAGCATTGTCAATGTCCCCAGAGAAAATTAGCCATCTTAGAGAAGACTGCAGCCCTAAGAAGTGTGCCTGACAGGATGAGACTGAGGTCCAAAACCCTACTTACTTCTTGTGGGCAAGAAGAGGTCATAAACTGGGAAGAGATGGGAAGGCAACTCATATCTACAGCAAGAGCCCCAGAAGTGACAGAGAATGAGAGTAGGAGATCCCCACACTATTGAGCATGGCTCAAAAAAGAGGTCAGTGTCATCTTGTTAAAAAGCATGGGCTCTGGAGACAGGCTGCCTGGGTTTGAATTGTGGCTTACTACATGTCAAATCAGGCAAGTGAATTAGCCTCTGTGTCACTTGGTTTCCCCATCTCTACAGTAGAGAGTAATCACCTGTCTCAATGTCAAAAAGGGAAGGAAATGAGTTGGTGTGTGTGAAGCCTCAGAGGCTGCTTTGTGCACACACATGGTCAGTACCATGGTTTGTTGTGATAGAAGACTATCTGGACCAATGCAAACCTTTCCTTTCAAGAGAGAGATGGTCAATATTGTAGGTGTTGTGGCCATAGAGTCTCAGGAGTGGCTTCTTATTCTCATCCTCTTTCTCCTTCTCTTCCTCCTCCCCCTTCTCCTCTTTCTTTTCCTCCTTTCTTCTTCTTTATTCTTCCTCTTCTTTCTTCTTCCTTTTCCTCCTCCTCTTTCTTCTTTCTTCCTCTCCTCTTCCCCTTCTTCCCTTTAAATATTTAAAAACAATTCTTAGCTAAGTTTCTTACAAACAAGCCAGTGACAAACCTTGACCCACAAGCTGCAGTTTACAATCCTTTGATCTAGCAGGTGGCCTACACAGACGTGAGTGAGGCAGAGAGTGTTGGCAGACTTCATGTACCTTGTGGGTCTGGCCTAGGGACTACTGTGGGGAGCACCCTGGGTCCAGGGGGTACAGCAGACTCAGGAATCAGGAATCAAGATGGGCAATGGCAGCCAGGCAGACTTGCTGTGAGCTCTTGTATTGAGCCTGAAGCACACCTGTTGGCATCATTGGCATCACAGTTTAATAGTCACATAGGACTGGAGGCACTAAGGACAACAGGCAGTCTGTCCCTCACATTCATACTCCTTCAAAGCGGCACATTCATGCTCCTTTAAAGTGATGCCACATTCGTTCTCTCAATGAATGTAAGTTTTTACTATGTTTCAGTTACTGTCCTAAGCTAGGAACAAGACAGAGAGGACCAGATTTTATTCCTGAAAATCCCTAGATGGCAGGTTGTACATTTGCTAGCCTTCAGCAGGGCTCCTATCTGAGAATCACTAGAATTTATTTGTTTGTGTGAGTTCCTCTGCCCTCAATGATTTCTAAGAAAGTCTTCTCATCAGGGGTTAGGATTGTAGGAGCCTATTGTTTTGTCTTTCTCTATTCTCCAAATGACAAGATATTTCAGTTGTAAGTTCAGGAAAAAACAGTTGTCAAGTCTCTTTGAAGTACTGAATGGGCACTTATTTTTTTCAGACTTAAAACACCTAAACCTTAAGATTGTTGTTTCATAGAGAGCCTCCTAAGGGAGTTGGTGAAGACCTAACCAAATATTCTTATCTATGACAAGAACGACAATCTCACCCCGGAGGCAACTGTTATCCTCTGTTTCCTGCAGGCATACAGGCTACAGGAATCTGTAGGAACAGAGAAGAGGATTTCACTTTTTCCTATGAAGCTTCACTGAAAATGAACAGACTAACAGGAGAAAAATAAAGCATATAAATTTTGTTTAAAGGACATCACATGGGAGAATTGTAGGAGACTGGTTCCCTAGTAACCAAATTAGGTACTGCTGCTGATAAAAGAAGGGGAGATGAGGGTGTAGGAGTGAATTATTTTTTAGCTGAATGAATGGACACAGGAAGCCGATATCATCCTGTGAATGGTTCTCTTTGGAAATTGAATGGCACCAGAGAACAAACAATGATTTGGGACAATGCTTGC
The DNA here is from genome assembly GCA_027257055.1 of Cephalopachus bancanus. Classification (NCBI taxonomy): domain Eukaryota; kingdom Metazoa; phylum Chordata; class Mammalia; order Primates; family Tarsiidae; genus Cephalopachus; species Cephalopachus bancanus. The sequence goes on from JAPVLO010001884.1 coordinate 69,134, forward strand.
AGTTCACCTGGGTTCTATGTGTGGTGTAACCTTCAATCTCTTTCTCTGTGAAATGAATTTTAATCTTTTCAGGTTAATGACATTTCAGGGTAGAGAAGAAAGGCAATTGTGCTCCTTTTTGTGGGTTCAGTTTCTACATAGATAAGAAAATGTCAGAGTCTAGCTTCAAACTGTGTTTTGGGCAAAACAGAACATCAAGATGTCATAGGATAGCAAGATCAGAGAGACCTTGAAGATGCCTCTTTAGTTCAGCTGTCAAAGTCTATATTTTGGAGTCTTCTGAGGCCTCACAAATCCATGAGGTACCTTCTTAGAACAACCTTTAAAACCACTATTTGAATGCAGAAATGTGCCGGGTACACATAATGCTAGTCCACAAGCCATCAGATGTCACTATAAATCCATCAACCTCAAAAGTGCAATGACATCGTTGGTCTTGTGGGGAGTCAAAGATGGGCTCCAATTGTCCCTTGGCCCAGATGTGGGCCCTTTGGCTGGATCTAGAAACCAAAATGACACCAGGCAAATTATCAAAAGAAAAACATATACATTTTATTTCTCTTACATGTGTATGGAGATCTTCATAAGAGATTATAAAAAAAGAAGGCCAAAGCAAGGTGCTTTAATACATTTTGGGTAAATAATAGTGCATTTGAAAGGAAATAATAAGACAAAGGAAATGTGGCTGGGGCAAACTATTTCTAGGTGAGTGCTAGTGGAAAAAAACACAAACTGAGTTTTTTCTCTGCTGTCACCCAGTAACAATCAACACAGAGGACTTCTGGACCATACTGGTAGGTTTCTAGCTGCACACTAAGTAAACAATCACTTTTTCAGCAGACACCATCTGGGTGTCCTCCAATTCAATTCTGACACTGTCTACTGGAGATAACTTCAGCTCCCACAGGTTAAGGGTTCTTTCCCCAAGACTACTCCCCTAATTCAGACATCAGTCACATATCTGGATCTCCAGAACTTTTGATTAAGCAGCTTCTAGTTCAGGTGCCCACAATCCCCTCTTTGGGTTTGATTAATTTGCCAGAGTGGCTTACAGAAATCATGGAAATACTTGCATTCACTGGTTTACTATACATGATATTACAAAGGATGCCAATGAAGAGATGCATAGGGCAAGGTATAGGAAGAGGTGCACAGAGCTTCCATGCCCTCCTGGGCATGCCCCCTGCAGGTACCTTCATGTGTTCAGACATTGGGAAACTCTCCCCACCCAGTCCTCTTTGGCCATTTGTGGGGTCTTTGTTAGACAAGAGTAATTGAAAACCATGTGGAAATGTGAATGGACAAAAAGGGTATGCCCTCGTACTAACAGATTGAGGGAGGAAACTCAGCAAGGCTTGTCTGTTCAGATTCTTCTTGGCTTCCCTGTGCAGCTTTTATTCATCCAGGGTATTGAGGAGGAACTTTTCTGGAATGGGGGTCTTATAAACTACAGTCCAACGTAGGTCAGATACTGACGTAGGGGAAGAGGAATTCTAGTTTCTATGACTAGCCTTGTGGATGGAGGGAATGACAGATGAAAGGAAGGTAGGAGGGAAGGAAGGTAGGAGATCAGAGAACAGGGTTATGGGAGGGTTGAGCCAGAAATCATGGATGCATTTTACACACACACACACACACACACACACACACACACACACACACTCTACCAAAGAGAGTCACCAAGTGATATACAGGATTGTAAGACTAGTGGAATATGAAGATTACTTTGGAAAGTATATTTGTTACTGCTCATTGTAAGTCCAATTCCCTGCCTCTAGTCACAAAGGCTACAGTCTCACCCTGGTATAGACAGAGTACTACTCCCAGAGGAGTATTTATGTCTTGTTGTATGCAGAAAAAAACAGGTCAGCTAGCACTTTTTGAAGCTACATTTTCTCCAATCTTTTCATCCAGAAATGATCAACAAAACAACAAAGCATAATTTGGGTTGGTACATTTTTTAGTCCTTTATTTTTCTGGTCTGAAACTTCACTAGAAGCCTCCGACATTAAAAGCTGAGTTGTGGTTTTGGAGACAAAATCAGTAGCTATGTCACAAGGGCTCCACAAAGAGAGAAGAAAATGGATTAAAATGAGAATGAACAAACAGAAAAGAACAAATCAAAGCATAATTCTTCATACTCCATTAAACTATCCTTGGAAATTTGACTTCATTAAAGTGGTTTGGCCTCATTTATTTGATGAAGAACATTTAGCTTGTCTTTTAAAAGGTACAAATTACAGCCTTTCTTTCCCAAGTTATTTACACAGAAACACCATTCTTCTTCATTACTGGCACGAATCCTTTCTGTTGACTTGTCAGAGCATCCAGGACACCACGATTCTGAAGTCTAATGAAAGCTAAACTATCAGCTTCTGATTGGAGTGTTTTCAATACTATGACAGTAATATTGAACTGTAGTTCTGCTACTAAGGAAAGATTTGGGACTGCCTTTTCTATCTCATAAACTCCAATGCTTGGAACACAAGCTCTCAACATCGAAAAGAATTTAGAGCTGCAATTTATGAGTAGGTTTTCAATATTATATCTCATACCTTTGTGTGGTACTACCTTAAGAACACAAAGCCCAAACTTGTAGTGTGCCTAGGATGGGTCACATACCTGTTGATAACCTGCTCCAAGTATATGAGTTCATGCCTTTATACAGCTGGTCATAGCATCAAATTGTTCACGTCAATCCCCATTTACTTCTTTCATCCTAAAAATATAAATTTTAGAGATGCCACCTGGCACTGGGTGGTCAAGCACTACTTCAAAAGGAGTTTATCCATGTCTTCTACTTGGTGTATTCTGAATTCTTATAAGGACCAGAGGTAATGTTCTAGCCCTTTAGGTCTGTGTTGTTGACAGACTTTTCCCAAAGTTCATTTTATGTCTAGATTTTTGTGTTCCATCTACCCTGAGGATTGGGGGTGATATGGGGTAGGAAAGTTTAATGAGTATTCAGAAATTTTGAAAGTAAGTGATTTATTGCTACTATAAAATGAATTCACTGGCCAGACTAAATTTGTAAAGAGATGCCAAAGCAAGGAATAATTACAGTTATGAATTGCTCCACCACTGTCGTGGCATCAACATGTCTAGTCAGATAGTATTCAGTCCATCCACTAAACATACAAACAGTCACTAATGAAAAGAGGCTAATGCAGGAAGTAATTCTATGAAGTCTATTTGGAGTGATACGAGAAGCAGTGTGGGCCTTGGAGGACTTCCTGGATAATGTTGATTTCCCCCAGAGATTTGGTGAGTTTTACAAGAAATGCACTGCAAAATAATTTGGTCAGAAAATTTGTAGATCCCGGGGTAAAACCAATCATCTTTCAGTTACTTAATTATCCTCCATCTGCACGTATGTGGCTGGGATGTATGTGCATCCAGCAGACCCCCAAATTCCATCTTTGCTGTATTCTGGGACATGTTAGAGAACTGCTCTTAAATCATTTCCCTCAAATATCTGCAGTCACATCCTTGTTATCACATCCTTAGTATTGCTGAAAATTTGTATCTAATCAAATTAAAAAATTCTAGCCCAGCATTACATCACCTTATTAATATCAAACTCCAATCCTAAATCTAGTCAAATCCTAATTTTATTAAACTATTGAAAGTCACCCTGCTTCACTGATTCAGTCTCTTTGCCAATCCACATGTCCTGAGTTTGATGTATCTTCCCCCACGTAAAATTGCTTTCTCTGTCTTTCATAACCAATATTTGCCATTTCTCTTTTAATTACACTATAATAGCTCTGTGTTCAATCATGAAAAAACAGCTTTACTTTAGAGCATAGTATTTATTTTATTTTAAAGATGGGGTACAGTTTAGGATTAGATATTCAAATGCTCATTATGTAGGTATCCTTGTTGATGAGGTGTCAAATCTGGGAATTTTGGGGGACTGCAGGGTTCTGCAGAATTTGGATACCTAACTTCTCCATCATAGCAAAACCCCTCTATGGTGCCACAAAGGGAGGTGAATGGGAGCCTCTGCTATGGGAAAAGGCTCAGCAACAGGCCTTTGAACAAATTAAAGAGGCCTTCACCAATGCGCCTGGTCTGGGACTCCCTGATGAGACTAAACCTTTCTTTTTATATGTGCATGAACATGTTGGCACTGTAGTAGGGATATCGACTCAAATGCTAGGGTCATGGCATAGATCCGTGGCATATTTATCCAAACAGCTAGATTCTGTGGCTCAGGGCTGGCCACCTTGTTTACAAGCCCTGGAAGCCATGGCACTCCTGATAACAGAAGCTGACAAACTAAATATGGGACAAAACCTAACTGTCAGGGTGCCTCATGCTGTGATAAGTTTAATGGAATACTAGAGCAACATTGGCTAACCAATGCTTGAATGGTCAAATATAAGGCAATGCTCTGTGAAGACCCACACATTCACCTAGAGGTGGTAAAGACCCTAAATCTGGCAACCTTACTACCTATAGAGCCAGGATAGCCAGACCATGATGAATTGAAATAATAAATGAAGTGTTCTCTAGCCATCCAGATTTAACAGACCAGCCCCTCAGGGACCCTGAGGTCGAGAACTTCATAAATGGGAGCAGTTTCATACAGGAGGAAGAGCACTTTGCAGGCTATTCGGTGGTAACATTGAGGCGAAACTTCTGCCAATAGGAACTTTAGCTCAGAAAGCAGAACTCATTGTGCTCACTTGGGCTCTCCAGCTAGCCACAGGGTTATGTGCTAATATCTACACAGACTCCAAGTATGCTTTTACTACCTTGCATGTGCATGGGGCCTTATACAAGGAGAGAGGCTTAATCAATTCAGGGGGAAAGGATAAAATATGGCAATGCAACTCTAGAGCTACTAGACACTGTGTGGGCAACAAAAGAGGTAGCAGTCATACAGTACAGTGGGCATCAAAAGGAAAATGTGATACCTGCCAGAGGAATTGCAAAGGAGATCAAGAAGCAAAGCTTGCAGCAACAAGGGAAACTGTCAAAATGACTGCGATAACTGTGACACTGCTTCCTAGCCCGCTAATGAACTGGAGTCCTTGCTACATGCCAAATGAGAAAACATGGTTTGAAACTGAAATGGGACACTACTTACAAGTCGAATGGTGGAAACTTCAAGATGGCCAAATAGCAATTCCAGAATCATTGGTCCCAGCATTTGTCAGGCAATTTCACCAAGGGACACAGAGCAGATGAACCACTCTTGAAAATACCCCCAGTAAGTATTTCTACATCCACCGACTCTCCAGTATAGTGTGGGAAGTCTGTGAACAATGTGTAATTTGTGCTCAAAACAAGCCATGACAGGGACCCAAAGTCTCCCCTGGAGTGCAGCATGTGGGGGCACACCCTTTGAGGATTTCATCGTGGACTTTACAGAACTCCTGCACTACCGAGGCTAAAGACGTCTCCTTGTTTTTGTGTGTACTTTCTTGGGATGGGTTGAGGCCTTCCCCACAAGGACAGAGTATGCCACAGAAGTGGCCCAACTCCTGTTGAAAGAAATCATTCCTCAATTTAGACTCCCAATCACTATAGGATCGGACAACGGACAGACGTTTGTAGGCGAGGTAGGACAGTTAATGACAAGAGGACTGCAAATCATATGAACGCTCCATACAGCCTATAGGTCACAAAGTTCAGGAAAGGTGGAGCAAATGAACCAGATCTTAAAATCACAACTAAGCAAGTTATGCCAAGAAACTCATTTAGACTCGGTCCAGCTTCTGCCAATAGTCCTTCTGAGGGTAAGGTCTAGCCCCACAAAACAAACAGGTTTCTCGCCTTTTGAAATCCTTTATGAGCAGCCACCCCCTCTTGTTAAGAGCATACAGGGAGACTTAAAGGAGTTAGGAAATCTTACTCTAAAACAACAAATGCAAGCCTTGGATTCAGCCTTAGATGCTATCCATTATCAAGTCAAAGAACAGCTACCAATTAGCTTAACTACTGATGCCCAATTTTTAAACCAGGTAATATGGTGTGGGTAAAAGAATGGAATGTACAGCCTCTAAAACCCCTCTGGAGGGGCCCATTTACTGTCCTTTTGTCTACCCCAACTGCAGTCAAGGTAGCCAAAATAATTCCCTGGATCTATTACAGCAGAATTTAGCTTGCCTCCCAGAACTTGGAGTGCATCACAAATCTGTTACTCCCCTTAAGTTGACCCTCCAGAAAGTGACCAAGGCCAACAGAAAACCCAAAATGAATTCCCCAATCCCTGCCCTAGCTACTCCGATTCTGGCTAGTCTATGCACAGTTGAAGTTGGAGGATCCATCTACCTTGCTTCAGCCACACACCAGATGCTGACTGATATAGTCATGGCAGAAGCTTGAGGATTCAACAGAATCAGCACCTTACTCATAAGCCATTGTTTTGCTTTGTCAGTCTTTGTATTTGCCAATTGCTATACTCTTTGCCATTTTATTTGCTATAGGGCTGACTTTATTTGCTATAGGACTGACAGAGTTGATCCCTACAAATTGGACATGTTGGGAAAATGTCTCACTAGCATTTCTGTTTTTTCTTATAACAGAAAGCTTTCTTGTGCTTTTATGTACTTCTTTTGAATTTGGATGTCTATTGCTTCCCCCACACGCCCAACATGTAAATGTGTATAAACTATCTGGCAAGACATAAAAGTCTTCCATTGTTATTCATCCCAGTCAGAAATCTGTTAAATCAACAAATATATCTGTACTCATAATGGCCAGATATACTTTACTGGATTATCAAAACAGAGCTACCAGTATACTAAAGCTGGTTTTATAGTTTGTAGCACCCTCAGAAGCACAAATTGGGTTGTTTGGATCTTGACCCTGCACCCAAAGCTGAGAAACTGCTGAAAGAAGTTGTATGATTTCTAACTCCTCGGGCTACCCAACAGCCAAAGTTAAACCCCTTCCCTCAACCATGGAAAGTAGGCCAAAATCTATTTTTAAATTTGGCTGAAAACATAGCCCAGACACTTGGTGTCACCAGCTGTTGGGTATGTGGAGGAGCCCTAATGACTGAAAAATGGCCTTGGAGAGGAACTAGTCTTGATGTATACCAGATCCTTTGATGGAACAATTCTGTAACTGTTAGAACAGACAACCTACCCCCCAAATAGGTCTTCTCCTCGAAAATAATTGGAGAAGATTGCTTAAGCAGAGAGGCCTCTACTTATACTCAATGGGTAGGAGAAACTCCTTGCAAAATAATATTTTCCTGGAATTCAACCCACTGAACCTGGTGACCAACAAGGCTGTTTGGTATTGGGCACCTGCTTATGCAATTAAATCTTCCCAATACTATTGTCACCCAAGCTATAAGTAACTGTACTATCCTCTGAATAAGCTAACCCATTTCAAGATATCCCTGTTATAAGTCAAGGCTGGACAAACCTGTTCTCTGTAAATCCAGACTGCTGGAAATTTCCTAAAGGGCTGTTTTGGATATGTGGAAAGGTTGCATATACCCAGCTTCTAGTGCTATGGAAAGGCACATGTACCATAGGAACAAACCACCCAGGTTTTTTCCTTCAGCATAATCTGAAGGGAGATGAACTGGGCATCTCTCTTTATGAGAGCATCAAAACACGGAATGCTTGATATCTTGATCAAACTCTTAAGATAGGAGAGACCCAGGTTTGGAAAGATGACAAATGGCCACCCCAGAGAGTTATAAATACTTATGGCCCAGCCACATGGGCACAACATGGAAGTTGGAGATACCGCATGCCTATATATATGCTAAATAGCATTATTAGGTTATAAGCTGTCTTAGAAGTTATAACTAATCAAACAGCCACAGCTTTTGTGCTTGCTGCTCAACAACAAACCCAAATGCGTGCCACATTTATCAGAACTGCCTCGCTTTGGACTACCTGCCAGCAGAAGAAGGAGGAGCATGTGGTAAATTTAACAGCTCTGACTGTTGTTTTCAAATAGATGATAACAATAAAGCTATAGCTGTTATAGCCACCAATATTAGGAAGCTTGCCCATGTCCCAGTACAAAAACGGCATGGCATAAAAATTGGCAATTGATTTGAAAACATGTTCTCGGGCCTGGGAGCATTTAAGTACATGATTGAATCTGTAATCCCATTGTTGGAATCCTGTCTTATCCTCCCTTGCATAGCCCCAGGAATTATGAATTCCACCTCTAAGTTTGTGGAATCAGTTGTTGAATGAATAACTGTGGCCCACATAATGTTAATGCACCAAATTGAAAATGATGCTGTTTAACCCATAAAGCATTGAGCATCAAAGGGGGGAATGTGACAGAGAGAGGGTAAACACAGTTAAAATCATTCCTTTTTAAAAATCAACCTGTAGGCTCCAACCTGCTAGACATGGATGTGAGAAAACTAAATAGCCACAAGATGCTTTCCTGGAAATGCAAGATAGTAATTGATTCACAACCTTACCCCTACATCCTCTCTTTGTGAAGTTATTGGTATATAGCCCCTGCTTGCCATCTATAACCTGGACACAATTTGTTCTTTGAAAATCTGGTTTTGCTAAATACAATCTTGCCAATTTCAAGGAAAAATGTATAGCCATATAACCTGATTCCCTCCCTTACCCAAATTAACAGATAAAATTCCTCTCCTCTCTTTCCAGGTTGCTCAGCCTTGGAGCATTAGTCTACTGAGTTGGCCTGATGTTAATAAAAATGCTACTTCCTAAGATAGCCTCAGTGTCACGGTCTCTCTGCTTTCCTATAACAAACTTATGAATGAAAAATATGGAACTCTGTTCTTCATTTCCGTGATAGATTACTGAATATGATAGACTCTAAATCCAAGTTGTTGTGAAGTCCATATGTTTGTCTTTCTTTATGGCAAGCATGTTATTTCTGTATTTAATACGTTTTCAAAATTATAACTATTTCTTCCAATATATAAAAATATGTACACTCCATCTTCCCTCAGTTATTATTTTCCATCTACTAAATGAACACCATGTTTTATAATTATTTAGCAATTGAAAATTGAAAAATCTCATCATACTTGATTTAGATGTGTGCACACAGTAACCACCTAAATTGCTCATGATGCAGTAGTTGTCTCACCAATTAAATGATTCTAGTAAGAACACATTAGTGATCCCCACAACTTAGTTTACAGTTTTCTGGTCCATTTCAATTTGAAGCAGTCAAGAAAGTTTCAATAATTGCTATTGCCCAAGAATCCTTCCTATTCCTTTACTCTCTCTGAAATAATTTAAAAACAGCTGTATCATTGAAGAACTTGTTAATGGTTTTCTGGGGAATATTGGATTTGTGCAGGAAAAGTATTATGAACTTAATAGAAGATGACTCATCAGCTAATTCAAGAAATACATCAATTAAGCACACTTATGGCTTATGAGAAATACTGCATAGACCCTGGGACCATGAAGACGAATGCAACATGGTTCCTCTACTTGAGGGACAATTTTAACAGTGCACATACAAAACTTCTCTATACTGGAAATCAGAAAGAAACAGAGAATAACAACTGAGTATAATCAGAGATATTGATAATTCATTGCAATTCTGTCAATTTTTATGGTTATGATCACTTTTTGTCAATTTTCTGCTTCAAGTCAATTGTTCACACAACACTGAGATGGTAGGTGCCAGAAAATCCAGTGATGCACAATCAGGTGAAGAGAGAGGTAAGGGAATTTGCAACCATCTACACAGCACACATTTGTCAGTATTCTTTCTATTTCTCCACGTTGACTCTGGAAGTAGAATCAGTATATTAGAAATGATACATTCTAAATCGCATGAAATCCAACTCTAGATGATGAAACCATGGACCACAGTATTTGTTTCTCAAAGATTACTCAGTTATTTATTATGCAGAGGACAAATCATGACAGGTCAGCACAGGAAAAAATTTTGACACATGTGCCTCTCACCCCAACACATCCAAGTAGTTTAGTATCCCTACCTCTAGGACCTAGAGACTGCCAAGGTCTCTACTTGATTCGGTAAGGTCAGCTAAGTAGTCTGAAAATTGGGTGTCTGATGTGTTGATGAGAGGGCAACCTCATCAATGAGAGTTGGCAGCATTCAAGCTTTTGGTCACTAAGGACTGGTATGGGCAGTCCTTTGAAGGTACCACAATACCTCACAGAGAACCAACCTTAGAATAGAGTGAAAAAATCCTGCATAGGGAGTCAGTGGGTTTGAGTTATAGCCCTTTTTTTTCTCTTCTGTTCTCAGCTTCCGAAAAACAGTAAAACAGTTTGCTTTATCTTTCTGAGAATTAACTTCCTATTCACAAATAGTGGATAAGACTAAGCAATCCCCAGAGTCTTTTCCAGATAGTTGAATCTGAGCTCTGGGAATGATTTTAGTGTTACAACACTGGATGTCACAGATTGTTCTAGATAATTTTAAGCTCGTTAGAGACAAAATTGTAAATGATTGCTCAAGAAGAGGGTATTTTGGCATCGCTTGGATTCATGGTGAGGTCAGAATCCAGATGTTTTTAATGCATTTCTCCACCAAGTAGATAAAAATCTGATCTTTATTCAAATGATTCTGGAAACCATAGGAGAAGATTACATTTCAAGAAGTATAGTTCTGGAAGAAAAAGTAGTGTCAAAGGGTGAGGTTAAATGAAAATATTTATTTAATGAAATAAAACATACACTATAACTCCATCTTTGAGATAAGGTGAAGTTAGTTTTTAAAGCTCTGTGGCAACATCTACTTGAAGAGAACCCTAGCAATCTGACACGATGGCTCATGCTGGCAATCTCAGTGCATTGGGATGCCAATATAGGATGATTGCTTGAGTCAAGAGTTAGAGTTTACTGCAAGCAACGATCACCCCACCGCACTTCATCTTGGGCAAGTTGACCAAGTTGAGTGAGACCCTGCCTCTATAATGGCAATAAAAATTTGCCATGTGTGAAATCAAATATATCATCATCCTTCACAGTTGAATTAACTATCACATCCTCAGTATTTTAATTGAAATACCCACTTGGAAAATAACAGCCTACACTTACTAACAGCCTACAATTGTTTAATTAAACATAAGTACTTCCATTGTGTAACAAATCCTACATATTAGCTGTTTTAACTGTTTTAACCCAGAGATGAGCCCCTACATAATTTTCCCATAATCACAGGTTGTAACCTTTCTGTAACTAGGGTCCTACACCCTTATTTCCCCTAAACACTGGAAACTCCCCACCCACAAGTTCCACATTTATTTGTATATCTTTGCACATTTTCCTCCCCTCTCAATTTTAATGTTCCTTATGTTTGTGACCCATGTTATGTAGCCTAACGTCCTTATGTTTGTACCCTTGCCATGTGACCCACTTGCAGTTTTTTCCTTTATGAACCCTCTCCCTGCCTCATTTGGGGCCAAGAATTCTTGGAGGTGTGAGCCCCCTCTCAGTCTCCAGCTAATTAAAGGACTCATAATCTGACCCTCTGCATGTTGACAACTTCTTCCTTGCACTCCAGTCACAACATTTGGAGGCCCAGCAAGATATCGTCAACCTTGGGAGGAGGCCTTGCTCCAGTTCTCACTGGCTGGGGAAGATGTTATAGGGGAGACACTTCCTGGGTCATTCCAGGGTCCCATAGCCACTCATCTGGTTTGGAGAGAGAAGGAATGACTGCTGCTTTCCTCCTGCTTCAAAGAAACCTCAGTCCAACTGCAATCTCCCAGGAAATAAGTTTCTGTCTTGTTCTGGTTGCAACCACAACTCTAATGAGGAGGACAGAGCCTGATGAGACTGCTCCTTAGACTCTGTTCAGTGACTCAAGACATTGGTAGAACAGTGTCACAGTTTAGTCTGGTTTTTGTTTGGGTACCCCCTTTGATTTCTTTCCTTTGCACTTTCACTGTGCTCTTGGCTACAGAGTGCTTTTGCTGCACTTTTTGATTAATCATTTCAATGGTGTGATTTACTGGTTTTGACAATATGGAACAGAGGGCTTCAAAGCAATCTAAATCCTCAAGTCCCTTGGACCGTCTGATAAGGAACTTCTCTGTCAGATTCACAGAGGATTATGGAGTGCATCTCTCAAAAGGCAAGCTCCAGACCCTCTGCAAAATCAACAGGACTTTGCTTAATTTTGAGTGACCCTCTACAGTGTCTCTAGATGTACATGTCACCCAAGCTGTCTGGAAAATTGTCGCTAGTGAGAGAGGTTCCCCCCCACAGATCAGTTCCCCTATATTGACCAGTGGCTAATCCTGGTCAAAAACCCACCTTGGCTCAAGACATATGCCTTGAAAGAAGGGGTAGGGCTTGGGAGCCTAGTTGGAGCTTGGTTACTAAGTCCCTTGGTGAACCAGGCAATGATAATCCTCCACAGTCAAACCCCCCAAATTCTAAGAAGGTGGCTCTGGCTCGTCGTTTTCCAATTGCCTCCACTCCCACTCTGGCAGGTTTATACCCTGTTTTTCCTCCATCTACAGAGGAGCCTCCTGAGGAGCTGGTCACCCCCACCAATATCCCACTGCTGTATTGTCCTTAGTCTTCTCCTACCATCACCTCCTCCTCTCCAGCCATTGTCTCTTCTACTTTCCCTCCACCTGGGTCCCCACCTTTGGCCACCCGACTCTGACCTTGGACCAATCCAACACCACTCCTACCCCTCCAGGAGGTTCCCCTTCCATCGGAGTCAGGTTGGACTAATCAGCCTTTCATGGTTTACACTCCTTTTCCACCTCTGATTTATACAATTGGAAATACCAAAATCCACCATTTTCTGATAAACCATAGGCTTTAATTTCCTTAATGGATTCTGTCATGAGGACCCATCACCCCACCTGGGATGATTGTCAGCAGCTCCTCCTCATTTTTCACCTCTGAGGAACAGGAATGCATTAGGGCTGAGGCCAAGAAATCTGTTCTGGCTCTGGCTGCTGGTATGGAGCAGGAAAATCAAGGAATGCTGGATGAGGTTTTCCCCTTCACCTGGCCAGACTGGTTCCCTAACACTTTAGCAGGGTCTGGAGCATAAAACACTTCTCACTAGACTCTATTAGCTGGTCTGAGGGGAACAGCCCCAAAACCTATTAATCTTTCTAAAACTACTGAGATCATTCAGGGTCCCAAGGAGTCACTGGGGGCATTTCTTGAGTGTCTACAGGAAACATTCCATACCTATACCCATTTGACCCCTTGGTACCCGAGAATGCTTGGGCCATCAATTTGGCCTTTGTAACTCAGGTGACTCCTGACATCTGGAAAAAGTCACAAAAGTTTGAAAGTTTCACAGGAATAAACATTTCTCAACGGCTTGGGGTATCCCAAAAGATTTTTAATAACTGAGATGCTGAGAAACAGAAACAGGAAGACAAGAAAATGGATAAAGCAGCAAAACGGCAGACAAGAATACTAGTTGCTGCCATCCAGGCCTCCCAACCTGGCTCAAGGCTAGCACATAAACCAAAGGGAGAGACTAAAAGAGACAAAAGGAAACTGGACACATCCAGCTAGCCAAAAATCGGTGTGCATATTGTAAGGAGCTGGATCACTGAGTAAAAGATTGCTCCCATCTTCCCAAAACAGAGGAACTTAAGTCAGTTCTGGTCTTGTCCTCCACTGGTGAAACTGAAAAAAAATTGGACTGAGGATGCCAGTGCTCTTTCTCCTAAGGCCCCCAAGAGCCCATGGTAACCACTGCTATTGGGGGCCACACAGTCCAACTCTTAGTGGACACTGGGGTGGGACTGTTGGTCCTAAAGTCACCATTAGGACCTATGTCCAGCAAACAAATTTCTTTTCAAGGGGCAATGGGTGCATCACAAACTGAAAGTTCACCTCCAACTGGATGGTTGATTTAGATAAAAAACCAGTTACCCGCTCATTTCTGATAGCTCCTGACTGCCCATACTCTCTCATGGGCCAAGATTTGCTCCAGAAACTAAGGGCAACTATTGTATTTTCACCAGATGAAACTAAAATGTATGTTTCTACTGACATGGCCTATCAAATGCTATTAACTGTTCCACTGTCCAAAGAATACTTGTTAACTTCTTCTAAGTCTCCCACTGAGAATGTCTCATCAAGTTTACTTCCACAGTTACAGCAAGAATTTCCTTCAGTCTGGGTGGAAACCAACCCACCAGGATTGGCGAAACATCACCCTTCAGTCGTGGTGAGTCTGTTGGCATCAGCCACTCCTGTCCATGTTTGTCAATACCCCATGAGTTTACAGGCCTGGAAAGGAATTGCTCCTCACATTAAAAAACTTTTAGCAGCTAACATTTTAATGCCCTGTCAATCTGATTGGAACTCGCCATTTTTGCCAGTTAAAAAGCCAGGAACATCTGACTACTGACCTGTTCAGAACGTAACAGAGGTTAATAAGTGGGTTAAAACAATCCATCCTACTGTTCCCAACCTGTACATTCTGCTCCGGCTACTTCCTCCTCAACACCAGGTATACACTGCATTGGACTTAAAGGATACCTTCTTTTCCATTCCTTGGTCCCCTGCCAGTCAACCCATTTTTCTTTTAAAAGGACAGATCCTGACTCCAGAGCTATTAGTCAACTGACTTGAACTCAGTTACCACAGGGATTCAAAAACTCCCTGACTCTTTTTGGGGAAGCCTTATAACAGGATTTTTCAGGGTTTGTTACTTACACCCTGAATGTACCTCAATCCTGTATGTAGATGACCTTCTGCTTGTGGCTACAGAATTGGACAAATGTTTAAAAGATATCAAGGCTCTCTTACAGCTTCTTCAAGACCTGGGCTACCATGTCTTGACTGAAGTTTCCTGCCTGGGATACTGGCCAAAAAAGGGTAAGTGAGCCCTGTCGTTGGCCCAGAAAGAAGCCATTTTTTGGATTACCACATCAAAAACAAAGAAACAGGTATGAGAATTTCTGGGGGCAATGGGATATTGCTGACTATGGATTCTGAGTTTTGCTGAAATTGCTAAGCCTTTATACATAGCCACAGCAGGACACCAGCCCCTACAATGGACTGCTACTGAGGAACAAGCATTCCAGCAGTTAGAGATGGTTCTCACTCAAGCCCCTGTTTTAGCCCTCTCAAATGTTACCAAGCCTTTTCACTTGTTAATTCATGAGCAATGAGGAATTGCAAAAGGGGTCCTCACTCAGACCTTAGGACCCTGGAGGCAACCAGTAGCTTATTTGTCAAAAAGACTGGATCCAGTGGCCTCTGGCTGGCCCTCTTGTCTCTGGGCCCTTGAAGCCACAGTCATACTAGTTAAAGAAGCAGATAAATTGCCAGGCTCGGTGGCTCAGCCTGTAATCCCATGCCTTGGGAGGCTGAGGTGAGTGAATTGCATAAGCCCGTGGGTTCGAGACCCTCCTGGGCAACTTGGCTAGACCTCATCTCTACAATAAATCAGGAACTAGCTGGGTGTGATAGTGCGTGCCTGTAGTTCCAGCTACTTGGAAGGCTGAGGCGGAAGGATCACCGGAACCCAATAGGTCGAGGCTGCGGTGGCCGGGAGCAACCACTGCACTCCAGTCTGCATGACAGAGTGAGAATCCAACTCCAAAAAAAAGAAGCAGATAAATTAACTTTTGGTCAGAATATGGTTTTAACTGTTACCCATGCTGTCAGAACTCTGCTCTGGGGAGCCTCTGGTCACTGGATGACAAATACCCGCATCACCCAATATCAAAGTCTACTTGACCAGCTCAGATTAACTTTCTCTTTTACCCAATGCCTCAATCTGGCTACCCTGCTCCCTGATAATAATCTCAAAATGCCAATGCATGACTGCAAAGACATGATGAATATCTCTCAGGCCAGCTGCCCTGATCTTCGGGACACCCCCTTAAGCCAGGCTGATGCTGTCCTGTTCACGGATGGCAGCAGTCTGGTAATAGGAGGAGTCTGCCAGACTGGTGCTGAAGTAACCACGGCTCATGAAATAATCTGGTCACAATCTCTGCCCAGTGGCACATTGGCTCAAAAGGCTGAATTAATTACTTTAACTCAGGCCCTATCATGGGGAGCAGGGAAATGGGTAAACATCTTCACCAACAGCTGGTATGCCTTTGCTACACTTCATGTCCTTGCCATAATCTACGAGGAATGAGGACTTCGTAGTGCAGCAGGTAAGACTATAAAAAGCAAGGAAGAAGTCTTAGTTCTTTTAGAGGCTACATGGCTTCCCAAAGAGGTAACTGTCATTCACTGCAATTGGACACTCTGGAGGCAATTGGAAATCACCTGGCAGATCATGTGGCTTGAAAGGCAGCAGAACTTCCAATTGAGACCCTGACTATACTGCTAACTAAAACCTTTCCAGTCTCTTCTCTTCCAAAGCAGCCTATCTACACTCAAGAAGAAGAAGAACAGGCAGACCAGGCAGGGGCCCACAAGGATTCTGCCAGATGGTGGGTCAAGGACTCTAAAAGTATTTTGCCTGAAGCTCTCAGACACACTTTGGTAAAACAACTACATTCTACCACCCATTTGGAAGGCACCAAAATGATTGAACTGTTAAGCCATTTCTGTCATATTAATGACTTAAAATACATAGCAACCAAGATAGCTGCAAGGTGTCCTGCTTGCACCCAAGTCAATTCAAAACCAGGGCCAAGGCCCTCCATTGGAACAGGGCCCGAGGATCAAGCCCTTGAAAACACTGGGAAATAGACTGTGCAGAAATAAAGCTCCCTCATGTGGAGTACAACTATCTACTAGTGTTTTTGGATAATTTTTCTGGATGGGTAGAAGTTTTTGCAAAACAAAAAACGAAACTGCACTTATGTTTACTAGGTTTTTATTGCATGACATTATCCCTAGGTTTGGACTCTCTCTTTCCATTGGCTCTGATAATTGTCCTTCCTTTACCTCTTCCATAATCCAACTTGTTGGTAAGGCACTAGGTATAACTTGGGCATTACATTGTGCCTACCGACCATAGAGCTCTGGACAGGTAGAATGCATGAACTAAACTTTGAAACCAAATTAATAATAAATAAGCCTGTGACCTCTAGCCCTTCTTTGCACCTGATGAACTTCCTATAAGGCTGGGTTCATTCCATATGAAATCATGTTCGGAAGACCCCCTCCTTTGTTGCCCTAGTTGTGGAATCCCATTCTTGAAAAAATTACTAATCTATCTCTACTAAAATATCTCCAGTTCCTCCATCAGGTCCAGGTTACTGTCCACTCCAATGTCTGTGCCATCCTGCCCACCCTGTCTTCCACACCGTGCCATCAGTTTCAGCCCAGGGACCTGGTCTATGTCAAAAAGTTCCAGAAAGAATAACTCACCCCTGCTAGAAGGGACCTTATATTGTCATCCTCACACTCCAACAGCACTCAAAGTGAATGGATTGTCAGCTTGAATTCTTCACTGCCGACTCAAGAGAACTGGATTTGACAACATCACTTCACCTAGCTCCGGCCATTGGACTGTACAACTGGACTCTAAAAATCACCTTCTGAGCTCACCATCCCTTTTCAACTGAAAATGAACAGTAATACCTGGAATTGGCCATCTCAAGCTAAGACTATCTCATTCTTGTTCTGATGTTATCTCCTTATTTGTTCTCCCTTTTTCATAATGACTTACTGTACAGTCTCCACATTTTCTCTAACTTCTTTTACATCAGAAAAGGTTTTAGCTATCCATCATTTGCTCAATAACACCTGGTCACAATTAGCTTCAGATTGTTGGCTCTGCTTAAAGTCAAGGCCTCCTTACTATGTAGGCCAATACTCCTTTTATCAACAGCACTGAAAAAACTACATGTTCTTCTCCAAAGACAGTTCAAGTCACTATAGAAAACTGAAACTGCTTCTTTTCTTAGAACCTCAGATTTCAATTTAACAGCTTCTCCATTTGTTAATATTTGCAATATGTCTCTTACTGTAACTATAACTGAATCCATGAGCTATGTAGCCCCTGACAATACTTGGTTAGCTTCTCCTACTGGCCTTACAAACTGTGTTACTGCTGAAATGTTAAGTAATAAGTCTACCTTATGTATCACTGTCCATGTATTTTCTCAGATATATGATTACAGTGGTCCTGAAGGAACCCTCTTATTTAATCCTCCTGGTCTTCCAGCATCTCATTGGAAACATGCTTCCCCTTTACTAGTGCTTGCCTAAATCGGGTTAAATGTAGCTGGAACAGTTGCCCTCAGCACCACTGCCTTGGTCCATGGAGAATTGGGGCTAACTAATTTTGCACAAGACATTAATTCTGACTTAAAATAAGTGCAATCTGCTATAGACCAACTCCATGACCAGGTGACCTCTCTAGCAGAGGTTGTCCTCCAGAATCATAGGGGCTTAGACTTGCTTTTCTTATCCCAAGGAAGACTTTGTGTCACTCTTAGAGAAACTTACTGTTTCTATGCAAATGAATCAGGAATCATCAAAAACACCCTCCAGAAATTCTGAGAAAACATAGGTGACAAAAAACGTAAGCAATGACAAATCCTCGTTCCAATCTATGTTTGATTGGAACCCCTGGCTAACAACTCCCATCACCAGTCTATCTAGCTCTATAATCCTCCTCATCCTAGGTTTTCTTATAGGGCCCTGCATATTCAATTGGTTTATTCAACTTGTCAAACAATGAACTACTTCTGTAAAACTCATGTATGTTGAAACCTATGACCCTTTGCCCATGGCTCACGAGGTTAATTAAACATAAGTACTTCCATTGTGTAACAAATCTTCCATTAGCTGCTTTAACTGTTTTAACACAGAGATGATCCCCTACATAACTTTCCCATAATCATAGGTTGTAACCAGGGACCTACACCCTTGTTTCCCCTAAATACTGGAAACTCCCCACCCACAAGTTTCACATTTATTTGTATATGTTTGTACATTTTGCTCCCCTCTCAATTTTAAAGTTCTTTATATTTGTGCCCCATGCTCTGTAGCCTAATGTACTTTATGTTTGTACCCCATGCCATGTGACCCACTTGCAGTTTTTTCCTTTATAAACCATCTCCCTGCCCCATTCAGGGCAGATAGTTTTTGAAGGCATGAGCGTCCTCTCAGTTGTTGGCTAATTAAAGGACTCATAATCTGACCCTCTGCGTGTTGATGACTTCTTCCTCACATTCCATTCACAACATAATAATAGTATTCCAATTACCCATTCACACACTTTGTCTTCATTTATGGTATTCTGCATCCAAAACTTTCTGCATGGCAAAAAAAAAAAATTTAAGGAAGGATACTTTTTAAAATACAATCCTATTAAGTGGCAAATTCATCTGCGTACATACTGTGTATATATTTTATAACCATGAAATTATGTCACCCCCATAACTTCCATAGGAAATATACTCAGGTAGTTAACAGCATCATTTGGAGAACATTTGTAAGTTTCATTTACATGTAAACGATTGTAAAAATTCCTTCAAAACATCATACTTTCTTTTATTTCTTTTATTTTTTTCTTTTCTTTTTTATTATAAAGGTGTGGGATACAATTCAGGATACAAACGTTGATTATGCAGGTACCCTTGTTGATGAGGTGTGCCCCTCCCTCTCCTGGCAGTTTCCCTCAACTGTCAATCTCACCCCCCTTCCCTGGAAGTTTCTCACTACAGCCAATCCCTTTCTTATAGTATTAGGATAATTGTTCAAGGTCAGCTTATGAGTGAGAACATATGGTATTCTGTTCTTTCTTTCTGTGATAGATCACTGAGTATGATAGACTCTAAAACCATCCAAGTTGCTGTGAAGTCATATGTTTGTCCTTGTTTATGGCTGCATAATATTCCATTGTGTATATGTACCACATTTTTAAACCCAGATCAGCTTTGATGGGCAGCATGTTTGGTTTCACGTTTTTGCTGTTGTGAATAGAGCTGCAACAAACATATGGGTGCAGGTATTTTTTTGTAGAATGATTTGAGTTCCTCCAGGTATATTCCCAAAAGGGGAATTGTTGGGTCAATTTCTAGTTCTTTCAGAAATCACCACAGTGTCTTCCAGAGAGGTTGCACTAGTTTGCATTCCCATCAGCAGTGAAGAAGCATTTAAGAAAGGTTACTTTTTTTTTGAGTTGGAGTCTCACTCTGTCACCCAGACTGGAGTGCAGTGGCCGCTCCCGGCCACCGCAGCCTCAACCTGCTGGGCTCTGGCGATCCTTCCACTTCAGCCCTCCAAGTAGCCGGAATTACAGGCATGCGCTACCATGCCCGGCTGATTTTTTTTATTTATTTATTGTAGAGATGAGGTCTCGCTGCCCAGGCGGGTCTTGAACCTGCAGACTCAGGCAATCCACTCACCTCAGCCTCCCAAAGGCACGGGATTACAGGCTGAGCCACCAAACCCAGCTGAAAGGTTACTTTTTACATTACAATCTTATTAAGT
This sequence comes from Cephalopachus bancanus, assembly GCA_027257055.1. NCBI lineage: Eukaryota > Metazoa > Chordata > Mammalia > Primates > Tarsiidae > Cephalopachus > Cephalopachus bancanus. The sequence continues at coordinate 89,440 of JAPVLO010001884.1, forward strand.
GGCAAATTCATCTGTGTGCATACTGTGTATATTCTTCATAACTATGAGATTATGTCACCCTGATAACTTCCATATGAAATATACGCAGGGAGTTAAGAGCATCATTTGTGAGAACATTTGTGAGTTAATTTACATGTAAATGATTGCAAAAATTCTTTAAAAACATTATACTTTCATGATATTTATTTGAATTTTTTTTTTGAGTTGGAGTCTCACTCCATCGCCCAGACTGGAGTGTGGTGGAACACTTCTGGCCACTGCAGCCTCGACCTGCTGGGCTGTGGCAATCCTTCCCCTCAGCCGTCCAAGTGGCCGGAATTGCAGTTGTGCACTACTACTCCTGGCTAATTTTTTGATGTATTGTAGAGATGAGGTCTTGCCAAGCTTCCCAGGCGGGTCTTGAACCTGTGGGTTCAGGCAATCTACTCACCTCAGCCTCTGAAAGCACTGGGATTACAGACTGAGACACTGAGCCCGGCCTATTTTAATTTTTATAAAGTTGATTTTGCGGTAAAAAATACTTCATTCAGATTGAAACTAAAGAATGGAGTCCCATTTCTGGTAGATTGTAGATGGTCACAAAAGCACATGAAATACACGTTCTGTAGTGGCATCAAGAAAACACTGGATAAGCAATATAACCATATTTATGTAATGCATATTGAGGCTGCAACTCAATTCTGGAGATTAGGTTCTTTCTAAATGATCCATTTTCATCCCTAGGTAATAAGAAGAAATCAGGCGAATTCTGCATGACTGAGTGGGCTAATGTGACCAATAATAATCCGAAGGAAGCCTAGGTATAAACTAGTCTTCACTGTCAGTCAATGTTTTCCCAAGTGACATTTACCCCACACACACAGGATATGGCACATTTAGAGGTGGCTGGAAGAAACTATTTTTTGTGGTGTAAAAAGCTGGAGGCTGAGCTGGAAAGCACTGAAAGAACTGATAATCTCAGGTGCTTATATCTCATCCCAGCTGGAAAAATGGGCCAGATTCTGTTCTCATGACATAAAAATGGATGATTCTGAAACGAAAATGTATAGTAACTCCAAAGGGGCAAAAATTATGGTTAGTAGGAAGAATCAACATTGTGAAGATGTCCATCTTACCTAAGGCAATCTACAGATTCAATGTAATACCTATCAAATTACCAGCAACATTCTACTCAGACCTAGAAAAAACAACACAGGAATTCATATGGAAACACAAACGACCAAGAATAGCCAGAACAATCCTCAGCAAAAAAAACCAAAGCAGGTGGTATCACATTACCAGATTTCAACTTTACTATAAAGCTACAATCATCAAAACAGCTTGGTATTGGTATAGGAACAGGCATATAGATCAATGGAATAGAATTGAGATCCCAGAAGCAAAACCTCAATTTCTTAACCAACTCATCTTCAACAAAGCCTCCACCACCTATCACTGGGGAGAGGAGAACCTATTCAGTAAATGGTGCTGGGAAAACTGGCTGAGCACATGCAGAAGTTTGAAACAGGACCCCTATCTATCCCCATACACAAAAATTAACTACAAATGGATCAGAGACCTAAATGTAAAACCTCAAACCATAAGAACCTTAGAAAATGAAGGACATATCCTCATGGAAATTGGAAATGACATCCAATTCCTGAACAAAACTCAAAACCCACAGGCCATAAGGGATAATATAGACAAGTGGGACCTCATTAAACTGACAAAATTCTGCAAAGCCAAAGAAACCATCAAGAGAGCAGGAAGACAGCCTACAGACTGGGAAAAAGTATTTGCCAATTCCAGATCTGACAAAGGCTTAACATCTTGGATCTACAAGGAACTCAAACGTGCTGAAAAGAAAAAAAACAAACAACCCCATTATAAAATGGGCAAAAGATATGAACAGACACTTCTCAAAGGAAGACATCCGAACAGCCAACAGACACATGAAGAAATGTTCAACCTCACTAATCATCAGGGAGATGCAAATCAAAACCACACTGAGATACCACCTAACTCCAGTCAGAATGGCAATTATCAATAATTCAGAAAATAATAGTTGTTGGAGAGGATGTGGTGAAAAGGGAACACTCCCACACTGTTGGTGGGAGTGTAAACTAGTGCAACCTCTGTGGAAAGCAGCGTGGCGATTCCTAAAAGCTCTAAACATCAACCTCCCATATGACCCTGCAATCCCCCTACTGGGAATATACCCTGAAGAACTCAAATCACTCTATAAAAAAGATACCTGCACATGAATGTTTATCGCAGCATTGTTCACAATAGCAAGAACCTGGAACCAACCACTTTGTCTGTCAAAAGAGGACTGGATTTTAAAAATGTGGTACATATACACGATGGAATACTATGCAGCCATAAAAAAGAACAAAATCATGAATTTCGCAGCAACCTGGATGGAGCTAGAGTCTGTAATACTGAGTAACCTCTCACAGAAACAAAGATCTGTGTATCACATATTCTCACTCATATAGTGGACCTTGATCATCCAACACACTACCATAAGAAAATGACTGACAGTGGTGGGAAACTATAGGGGGGGATGGGACTAATGGTAGTAAACATCTGTCTGGGGACGGGGAGACACCTGTTATCAACAAGGGGGCCTGAATGAAGCATATTTGTATACCTAACCCTTAACTGTACCCCACAATATCAAAATAAAAAAATATTGAGTAAAAAAAAAAAAAGAGTTTAGCCTTTCATTCTGCCAGATGGAGAAAAGGGCATGGCTAATATTCAGTTTCTACTATTGTTTTAGACAAGATTTCTGGCTTGCAATCACAATTATGAGGCATGAAAGTATGAAAATGTGACATTTAGCCAAAATATAAATCATTCAGAAGACACAGAGCCACAGATGATTGTGGGGTGGTGAAATTCGCAGGAACAAACGTTAAATTATATATCATAAATGTGTTAGAGAACTGAGAGGGGGAAAGGAAGATGATGAATTAAAGAATAAAAAAAAAGAACAGAAAAAAAAAAACCCAAAATGCCCATAGGGGCATTTTAGAATTCAAAATTTCAGTGTCTGAAGGAAAGAATGCATTGGATGGGCACAACAGCAAATTAAAAGAAGTAAAAGAAAGTATCAATAAAAATTACACACATTACAACATGAAGAAAAAATGGACAAGATTAATCAGAAAAGAAAAACTGATGTGTAGCATGAGGTACAATATTAAACGATCCCGATATATGTCTAATTCAAATCTCTGAATAAGAGGAGGCACAGAATGGAGGAAAAAAATGTTGGAAGAAATAGCATAGAATATTTTCACAATTGATATTTTTTAAACCACATAAAATCATATACCAAATTAACTTTTCCTCCAAAAGAGATGGCTACACAAAATTTTCAGGGAGTCAAAAACTTTTTTTTTTTTTTTGTCGCCCAGACTGGAGTGCAGTGGCCCTCCCGGCCACCGCAGCCTCGACTTGCTGGGCTCCGAGGACCCTTCCGCCTCAGCCTTCCAAGTAGCCTGAATTACAGGCGCGCGCTATCACACCCAGCTAATTTTTTGATTTATTGTAGGGATGAGGTCTCGCCTACCCAGGCGGGTCTCGAACCCGTGGGTTCAGGCAATCCACTCACCTCAGCCTCCCAAAGGCACGGGGTTACAGGCTGAGTCACTGAGTCCGGCTTGGGAGTCAAAAACTTAATAAAAATCAACACAATGGACAACAAAGCAATTATTACTAAAGGAAATATTCCATGCTGAAAAAATATTATCCCAGATGGGAGAATGGACCTGCAGAAAGGAATGAAGACCACTACGAATCTTTATTTGGAAACTACTTATATAAAATTGCTGAGGATATTATAAACAAGCTCTTTTTTATTATTTAATCTCCTTTTTAATGTTAGATTTAAGAGGTATATTTGCATATCTGTTACAGAGGTATACTGTTAGATGGTAAGGTTTTGGATTCTCTTAAGCCCATCGCCCAAATGGTATGCATAGTACCCAATGGGAAGTAGGAAGTTTTTCAACTTTTGCTCTTCTCTGTTTCTCCCTGTTTTAGGACACTCCAGTGTGAATCCTTCTCATCTCTATTTCCATGTTTCCAGTGTTTAGCTCCCATTTTTAAGTGAGAACACACAGCATTGGGCTTTCTGTGATACTTCACTTTGAATAATAGCCTTCACCTGCATCCGTATTGCTGCAAAGGGCATGGTTTTATTCTTCTTTATGGCTGCGTAGTATTCCATGACTTATATGTTCCATGTTTTCCTTATTCAGGTCACTGTTGATGGGCACCTAGGTTGAATTCATGCTTTTCTATTGCAAATAGTGCTGAAATAAACACAGGAGTGCAGGTGACTTTTTAGTAGAACAAATTATGCTCTTTTGGGTATGTACCAAGTGGTTTGATCACTGGGTCAAATGATATATCCGTTTTAAGATATTTGACATAGCTCCAAACTGCTTTCTTTCCACAGAGGCTGAAATAGCTTATATTCCTCTCAACATTGTATGAGCATTCTCTTATCTCCACAACCACACCAACATGTGTTGCTTTGGACTCATTCATAACAGCCATTTGGACTGGTGTAAGATGCTTGGTTTTGATTTGAGATTCTCTGATTACTGATGGTGAGCATGTTTTCATGTTTATTGACCACTTGTTTGCTTGCGTTTGAGGAGGGTCTGCCCCGTCCTTTGCCTACTTTTTTTCCTTTATGTTATTATAGAGAAGTGGGTACAAGTCAGAATTAGCTGCACAAGAAGGTTACATGCAGGTGAAGTTTGGGCCTCTAACTAGTCCTCCCTTCCCCTGGCTTAGGACCAGTTACCCTTTGTGTAGTTATGTACTCCCCTTCAATCTCCTGGCAGTACCCAGCGACTGCTGATCTCTCCCTTGTGCTGATGTGATTAATGTTCAGGTCTCACTTATGCATAAGAACATGTGGTATTCAGTTCTTTGTTTCTGTAATAGATCACCAAGTATGATGGCCTAACTCTATCCAACTTACTGCAAGTTCAGTATTTTGTTCTTCTTTATGGCTGTGAAATACTCCATCATTTATAAGTACCATATTTTCTTTACTTTCAGTGGGCAGTAGGGTTGCTTCCATGTTTTTGTTATTGTGAATAGTGCAGCTATAAGCATGCAGGTACAGGCGTCTTTTCTGTAGAATGATCTATGTTCCTTTGGGTGTATTCCCAGGAGAAGGGGTGCTGGATTGTATGGAAGGTAAACATTCAGTTCTTTTAGGAATCGTCACACTGCTTTCCATAAGGGTTGAACTAGCTTGCACTCCCGCCAACAGTGTAGAAGTGTTTCCTTTTCTCCACGCCCACATCAGCATCTGTTGTTTCTTGATCTATTAATGATGGTTATCCTTACTAGAGTTAGCTGGTACCTTGTTGTGGTTTTGATTTACATTTCTCTGATCATTAGTGAGGCTGAGCATTTTTTCATGTATCTGTGGGCTACTTGTATATATTCTTTTGAGAACTCTCTATTCATGTTATTTTCCCACTTTTTAAATAGGGTTTTTTGTTGTTTGTTTTTCTTTCAGCAAATTTGAATTCCTTGTAGATCCTGGCTGTTAGGCCTTTGTCAGATGCACAGTTAGTCGATATTTTTTCCCATTCTGTGGGCCATCTCCTCACTTTCTTAATGATTTCTCTTGCTGTGCAAAAGCTTTTCAGTTTGATGAGGTCCCATTTATCTGTCTTAGCTTTTATGGCATTTGCTTTTGGGGATCTGATCAAGAACTGGTTGCATTCTCTAATGTCTTAAGTGTGTTTTCTGCATTTTCTTCTAGGATTCTTATGGCTTGAAGTTTTTATGTTTAGGTCTTTGATACATTTAGAGTTGATTTTTGTATATGGTGATAGGTAAGGATCCAGTTTCACTCTTCATGTGGTCAGCCAGTCTTCCCAGCACCATTTGCTAAATATGATCTCCTTTCCCCACTGGTTGTTGTTGGTGACTTTGTCAAAGATGAGTTTTTGCTTCCAGAATCTCTGTCCTGTTCAATTGTCCCATGTGTCTAATCTTGTACCAATACCAGGCTGTTTTGGTAACTGTAACCTTGTAGTAAAGTTTAAAGTCTGGAAATGTGATACCTCCCACTTTGTTCCTTTTGCTGAGGATTGTTTTGACTATTTGTGTTCTTTTGTGTTTCCATATGAATCTCTGTATTGTCATTTCCAGATCTGAGAAAAAAGATGTTGGTAATTTGATGGGTATGCATTGAATCTGTAGCTTGCCTTGGATAGGATGAATATCTTGGCAATATTCATTCTTCTAATCCATGAGCATGGAATGTTTTTCCATTTGCTTGTGTCATCCTTGATTTCTTTGAGCAGCATTTTGTAGTTCTCATTGTAGAGGTCTTTCACTTCTCTGGCTGGGTGGATGCCAAGTTATTTCATTCTTTTTTTTTTTTTGGCTACTGTGAATGGAATTTGTGATTTTTGTTTGACACCTGTCTGTTCGTTGCTGGTGTATAGAATTGCAACTGTTTTTTGCACATTGATTTTGTGCTCCAAGACTTTACCAAAGTTGATTATCAGTACAAGGAGGCTTTTGACAGATTTCCTATGGTTTTCAAGATATAGAATTATATCTTCTGCAAAGAGGGATAGCTTGAATTCCTCTTTTTTTATTTGGATACTTCTGATATCCTTCCATTGCCTGATTTCTCTGGTTAGGACTTCCAAATCTATGTTGGAGAGGAGGGATGAGAGTGGGTTATCCTTGTCTAGTTCCTGTTCTCTGGAAGAATGCTTCCAACTTCTGCCCATTGAACACAATGTTGGCTATGGAGTTATCATAGATGGCACTTACTGTTTTGAGAAGTGTTCCTTCTATGCTTAGGTGCTTAAGAGTTGTTTTTTTTTTTTTTTTAACCAAGAAGGATGTTGATTCTGTCAAATGCTTTTTCTGTGTCTAATGATATAATCTTGTGGTTCTTGGTTTTACACCTGTTAATGCATTGAATTACATTTCTCATCTTGCAAATGTTGAATTAACCCTGTATCCCAGGAATGAAGCCCACTTGGTCATGGTGGATAATCCTTGAGATGTGTTGTTGAATCCAATTTGCTAGAATCTTTCTTAGAATTTTTGCCTCTATGTTTATCAAGGAGATGACTTGTAATTCTCTTTTCTTGTCGAGTTTTGCCAGGTTTGGTTTCCAATACAATGTTGGTTTCATAAAATGATATGAGAGCATTCCATCTTTCTTGATTGCCTGGGATACTTTCAGAATGATTGGTATCAACTCCTCCTTATATGTCTTGTAGAATTCAGCTGGGAAGCCATCAGGTCCAGGGCTTTTGGGTAGGCAGATTTCTTATGACCAAGTCAACTTCTGATTGTTTTTATTTGTCTGTTTACAGTTTAAATTTCTTCTTGTTTCAACTTTGGGAGATCACACATGTTGATTATCATATGTGGTGTTGATTATCATGTGCTCCATTTCCTTTAGGTTTTCTAGTGTATTTGCATATAGGTTTTATAGTAATTTTTGATAATCTTTTAATTTCTTCAGGGTCAGTGGAAACTTTGCCTTTGCATTTCTAATTGTGTTTATCTGGGCTTTCTCTCTCTTTTTAAAGTCAGTCTGGTTAGGGGACCATCAATCTTACTTATCCTTTCAAAGAACTATCTTTTGGCCTTATTGACCCTTTCTATGATATTTTTGTCTTCTACATCCTGTAACTCCAGTTTTATATTGGTGATCTGGAGTCTTCTGCTGAAGTTAGAATTTAGGTGATCTTGCCTTTCCAGTTCCTTTAGGTGTGATGTTAGTCTGTCTACTTGTGCTCTTTCTGTTTTCTTGATTTGTGTATGCAGTGCTATGAATTTTCCTCTTAACACTGAATTCACGGCATCCCAGAGATTCTAATAAGAAGTCTTTGTTTTTGTTTGTTTCCAGAAATCTTTTTATTTCTATCTTAATTTGTGTTGACCAAGAAGTCATTCAACAGCATGTTGATTAGAGTCCATATCTTTGTGTATTGTGGAGAGATCTTGTTGGTGGTGACATTTGCTTTTATCACATTGTGATCTGAGAAGAAGCATGGTATTATTTCAATCTTTTGAAATTTGTTCATTTTAAATTGATGCCCAAGAATGTGATTGATCTTGTTTCATGTGTTAATGAGTAGAAAGTATACTCTGTATTTGCTGGGTGAAATGTTCTGTAGATGTCTATTAAATTCATTTGAGTGAGTGTTGAGTTGAGGTTTTAAATCTTCTTATTGGTTTCCTTGCCATGATGATCTATCTAAAGCTGTCAGTGGCATATGTATAATAGGTCTCTTACTATGATTGTGTGAGAGTCAATGTTCTCTTTTAGTTTGCTGAGGAGTTGTCTTATAATATCTGGTGCTCCTGTGTTGGGTTCATATAAGTTTAGAATGTATATTTTGTGCTGGTGGATTGAGACTTTTCTCTTTTTTTTTTGAGTGGGAGTCTCACTCTGTCACCCAGACAGGAGTGTGGTGGCATGCTCCCGGCCACCGCAGCCTTGACTTGCTGGGCTCCGGCAGTCTTTCCACCTCAGCCTTCCAAGTAGCTGAAACTACAGGCACACGCTACCACGCCCGGCTAATTTTTGATTTATTGTAGAGATGAGGTCTTGCCAAGTCACCCAGGTGGGTGGGTCTCGAACCCGTGGGCTCAGGCAATTCACTCACCTTGGTCTCCCAAAGTGTGAGATTACAGGCTGAGCCACCGAGCCCGGCCAGATTGAGACTTTTATTATTATGCTGTGTCCATGTCCTTTTTAACTTCTAATGGCTTAAAGACTGCTTTGTCTGATGTTAGAATAGCTACCTCCAATTTCTTTTGTTTCCAAACACCTGTAAGGTCATTTTTCCAGCCTCCATCCTTAAGTATGTGTGTATCTTTTGAAGTGATATGAGATTCCTAGAGGCAGCAGATTGTTGGTTTTCTTTCTTTCTTTCTTTTTAAAATCCAGTCTGCCACTCTATGTCTCTTCAGTGGTACATTTAGTTCATTCACGTTCAAGTTGATTATTGACATGTGAGAATTTATCCCTATCATAGGGCTTCTATGGGGTTGCTTTGTTCCCTTTTAAATTTTGTGATTATAAATTTGTGTGTTTTCATTTTGTGTGTGCTCAATATGCTCTGTTAACTTTGTGTTTTCCTATACCTTTGTGATGTACATGGCTATTGTTTTTTTTTCTGTTCTCAACACCTTCTTAAGTATCTATCTCATTAAAATTCTGAGAGTTGGTTTATCTTCAATATTTCCTCATTAGTCTCTGTGAAGAGGGAGGAGTTCCACCTTGTGGCAGGTTCCCATTACCCAAGCTTCTCTACCCACCGGTAAACTAGTTGGGCTGCATTCTCCTCCCCCTTCTGCATTGATTGATGACCAGCTTCAGGGAGGAGGAGTGGGGGGTGAATTGAGGCAGCACTGGAAGGACTGGTCTGGAGGCAGCAAATTCTCTTAGAGATTAGATGTCTGGGAAGGATTTTAATTCTCCATCACTGATGAAATTTAGCTTGGCTGAGTAGGAAATTCTTGGTTGGAATTGCTTATCTTTAAAAATTGAACTCCAATCCCTTCTGGCTTGCAATGTTTCTGCAGAATTCTGGCGCAATTCTGATGGATTTTCCCCTGCAGGTAGTCTCACCTTTCTCTCTTGCTGCCCTTAGGATTTCTTTAATGCTTACTTTTTGGACATGGATTACTGTGTCTTGGCGATAGTCTTCTCATGTAGTATCTCGCAGGGGTTCTCTGAATCTGAATCTCTTGCACTTGGATGGTTATTTCACTAGCAAAATGGAGGAGGTTCCCTTGAATTCCTTCATGGAGTATTTGTTCCGTGGTTTTTTTCATTTCCTTTTTCTGCTTCAGGGATACGAATCAGGAGTAAGTTTGGATTTTTTTGAATAAGATTTTGGAAGATTTCTTCCTTTTTTTGAGTTTTTTGTAATGCCTTTAACAGACTGTGCTAATTCCATATTTTGGTCTTCAAGGTCTGAGATTATTTTATCTGCTTGATTGAACCTGTTCCCAATACTTTTTACATAGTTATTGATTTCAAGGTTGGAGATTTTTATTTCCATTATTTCAGAGTAGGATTTTTTGAAGTTCGTCAACTTTACTTTTACTTCCTATATGATTTCTTTGAGTTTTGCTTCATGTTTCTCATTTCCTGCCTACTTGTGCCATCCATTCTCCAACTTCTGTGACTGTCAACTGAGGCAAGTTGTATAATGTTTGTGCTCCAAAGGCTGCTTTTTCATTTGCTATCTCATTAAAATTCTGAGAGTTGGTTTTTCTTCAGTATTTCCTCATTAGTCTCTGTGAAGAGGGAGGAGTTCCACCTTGTGGCAGGTTCCCATTACCCAAGCTTCTCTACCCACTGGTAAACTAGTTGGGCTGCATTCTCCTCCCCCTTCTGCATTGATTGATGGCCAGCTTCAGGGAGGAGAAGTGGGGGGTGAATTGAGGCAGCACTTCCCAGCATCACTGGCCTCCCTCCCTCTCCCTGCATGATCTCAGATTTTTACACACCTAGCTCACGGCAGGGGTATATGATGCCCAGATTTTCACACTTGCCTTTTTGTTTTCTATGTTCAAGAAGACCCCACTGGTTGTGGGGAGTTTCAACCTTCCAAACCTATTCAGGGTGCCTCTTTTATTCAGGAACTGGATCCCCATTCTCTGCCCTGACCTGCTAGAGATGCACTGGTCTATTGCTCTGCCAGGTGCCAGCAGCAGGTTTGTCAGTCAGATTCATCCCACAGATGGGACTCCTTCTTGTGCAGAACTGCTTCCCATTCCTCTGGACTCTGATCCCACCACTGCCGCCCAACCAGGTTTCTGCCTGCATGAAACAGATGTTTTGCACACTGCTGGAAGGAGTGAACCAATTAAGAGCATCTTATGATCACTCATCACTCACTCTTCTCCTCCAAATAGATCTTACTTTTCTATGTGCACCCAGTGCCTGGTTTTGCCCACTTTTACGTGGGGTTATTTGTTTTTGTTTTTAGTTTTTTTCCTATTGATTCAAGTTCCTTATAGATTCAGGATATCAGCACTTTGTTGGATGAATAGTTGGCAAATATCTTTTCCCATTCTTGAGGTTGTCTATGAACTCTGTTGCTGGTTTCCTTTGCTGTGCAGAAGTTATTTAGTTTAATTAGGTTTCACTTGTCAATTTGTTTTTGGTGCATTTGCTTTTAAGGGTTTGGACATGAATTCATTGCCTCTGTTGTACAAAAGAGTGTATACTACTCTTTCTTCTAGGCCATTTATAGTTTGAATTTACAATTAAGTTTTTAATCTATCCTAAGTCAATTTTTATACATGGTAAGAGAAAGGGGTCCAGCTTCATTTTTCTGTATATGGGTAGCCTGCCTTCCCAGAACCATTTATTGACTATGATTTTCTTTCCCCAAAGTTTAGTTTGTTCAATAGTTTCAAAGATCAGTTGATTGTCATTCGATGGCTTTATTTTTGGGGATCTCCATGTTGTACCCTTGGTCTATGTGCCTATTTTTGTGCCAGTACCATGCTGTTTTGGTTACTACAGTCTTATAACAAATTCTGAAGTCTGGCAAAGTAACATCTTGCACTCACTTCCTATGTCCACTCTCATTTACCACAAGCAGTGTACTCATGTTCAGCTACACACTTATGCCTCATGACCTAAACAGTACATTTTTACTCCAGTTTACTTTCTTTCTTGTTTGTTTAGTGGCTTCTCTGAACTAATTCTATAAGCCTCTATACTTGGTTATGTTCACCTCTCAATGTCACTCTCGGTTAGCTTAGTGCTCATCTAATAACTAGATAGGTATTTCCTTAGAAACCTGGAACCAATCAATCTTCCAGTCTTTGGAGGAAGCTTTGTGTGGATGTTGGGCCTTGCTATCACCACTCAACCATGCGGTCTATTACTGCTTAAGCTTTCATATTCTGCTCACACAGAGCCTCCACGTTAGTCAGAGTTCAGGCCTTCTCAGGTCTTTTCTGAGCATGTGTGGTCATCCAGTGTTTCAGGAATATGTCAGAGCTCTTCAAAGTTTTCCATGAATATTTCATTTTCTGATTCCCTGTTTTTAATCTTTGCAGTTAGATTTCTCCAACTTTTGTCCTCTACTTCAGGCACCTATAATGTTCCAAAATCCCTCTGTTTTCAACAGGTACTCCTGAGGAAAAGTCTGTGTACACTGAAAAAGCTCAGTCAGATCTGATAAAGACAATTCTGCATATGGGATCTTTCAGAGAACCACAAGACAAGTCAAATATTGACAGTTTTCTGAGAACCTTTCGGTAATGTAACACCTTGCACCTAATTCCTGTGCTTGCTCAGAATGAACTTCAGTCTACTCTGCCCCTCCCAGAGGATATGAGGCTGCTTCTTTTCACCATGATTGGGGCCTTTGTTTTTCAAGGATATCTCAGTTCTGAGGAGATGGGAAATAAAATAAGGCAGGTTAAAACAACACATAGCATACTGTTCATACCGAGATTGACCCTTTTTTTGTCAATAAACACTCTGAAGATTTCTGGAAGCTTTGACTAACTTCCAGAGTTCTCCTAAATTGGATCTGACACTTTACATTGTGATTTCATTGCTTTATGTTGGAAAGAATTTTCAGGAATTCCTACTTCACCATTTTTGCTAACATCATCCAGTCAAATATTGAATAGAACTAATGAGAATGAATATCCTTACTTTGCGTCTTTAGTTTGGGGGAGGGGATGATTCCCATATTTTATTTTATTTTTTCAATCACTTTGGAGGGTTAGAAATAGTTTTCTGTGCACATTGTACCCAATAGGTGATTTTTTTGTCCCTCTACCCTCTTCCCTTGATCCCTTTCTGGGTCTCTAGTGTCCATTAAACCATTCTATATGTCTTGTAGATCCTTAGTTTAGCTTCCACTTATAAGTTAGAATACAGTGTTTGGTTATCTATTTTTAAAATTTAATGCAATTTAATTTTAAAAGTGTGGGTTACAATTCAGGGTTAGGTATACAAATGGTCATTATGCAGGTACCCTTGTTGATGAGGTGTGCTCCGCCCTTTCCTGGCAGTTTCCCACTACTGCCAATCCCTTTTTTTAGTATTATGATAATTGTTCAAAGTCCGCTTATGAGTGAGAACATGTGGTAATCAGTTCTTTGTTTCTGTGATAGATCATTCAGTATTATCGACTCTAAGTCCATCCAAGTTGCTGCAAAGTTCAGAATTTTGTCCTTCTTTATGATTGAGTAGTATTCCATCATTTACCTGTACCACATTTTAAAAATCCAGTCCATTTTCAATGGGCATCATGGTTGTTCTACATTTTTGCTATTGAAAAGAATTCTGCAATAAACATGCTTGTGCAGGTATCTTTTTCATAGAGTGATTTGAGTTTGTACTTGTATTTTCCCAGAAGGGGGACGGCAGGGTCATATGGAAGGTCGATTTTTAGACCTTTTGGAATTGCCAAACTGTTTTCCACAGAGGTTGTACTAGTTTACAACCTCACCAACAGTGTAGAAGTGTTCCTTTTTCCCTGAATCCTGTGTAGCATCTGTTGTTTTTTGAGTTATTCATGATGGTCATCCTAACTGGAGTTAGGTGGTATCTCAGTGTGGTTTTAATTTGCATTTCTTTGATGATTAGTGAGACTGAGCATTTTTTCATGTATCTGTTGACTGTTCATATGTCTTCTTTTGAGAAGTGTCTATTCAAACCTTTTACCTGCTTTGTAATAGGGCTGTTTGTTTCCTTCTTTTCAGCACATTGGAGTTCCTTGTATATCCTGAATGTTAGGCTTTTATCAGATATACAGTTGGCAAATATTTTTTCCCAACTTTAAACTTTACTATAAGTCTACAATAATCAAAACAGTCTGGTATTGGCACAAGAACAGGCATCTAGACCAATGTAACAGGATAGATATTCTGGAAATAAAACCTCAATTTCTTAACCAACTCATCTTCAACAAAGCTTCTACAAGCAACCACTGGGGAAAGGAGTACTTGTTTAGTAAAAGGGAAAACTGGCTGACTCCATGCAGAAGATTAAAACAAGACCTGTACTTATAACCATACATGAAAACCGAATCTAAATGGATTAAAAACCTAAACGTAAAACCTCAAACGATGAGAACTGTAGCAAATGCAGGAGACATCCTTATGGAAATTGGAACTGGCAATCAATTCCTGATCAAAATCCCAAATGTTCATGCCTTAAGAGATAAGATAGACAAGTGGGAACTCATCAAACTAAAAAGCTTCTGCAAAGCAAAAGAAAACATCATCAAGAGAGTGGAGAGACAGCCCACAGAATGGAAAAAAATATTTCACTTTCATTTCGCAAGTTAGTTTACTTATAATGTTCCCCAGTTCAATTTAAGTTGCTGCAAAAGACATTATTTTATTCTTTTTGATAACTGAATAGCATTCCATAGTGTATATATATCATATTTTTATTAGCCACTGAGCGGTTATTGGGTATTTAGGTTGCTTCTACATTTTTGCTATTGTGCATTGTGCTGCAAGGAACATGTGGGTACAGATGTCTTTTTTCATATAGCAGTCTGTGTCCTTTTAAGTAGATATCTGGCAGTGGAATTGCTGGATCAAATGCTAGGTCTACTTTTAGCTGTTCAAGAAATTGCCATGCCACATTTCATAGAGACTGTACTAATTTACACTCCCACAAACATGTATAAGTGGTTCCTTTTCTTTTTTTATTTTTTAATAATGGCCATTCTGACTGGTGTAAGGTGGTATCTCATTGTGGTTTTAATTTGCATTTCCCTGATGATGAGTGATGTTATGTATTTTTTCATATTTGTTGGTCATTTGTATATCTTTTTGAGAAATGTATGTTCATGTTGTTTGCCCATTTTTAATGGGGTTATTTGCTTTTATCTTGCTGATTTCCTTGAATTCTTTGTAGAATCTCTCTTCATTTCTTAATCTAGCTAGTGGCCTAACTATTTTGTTTATCTGTTCAAAAATATCAACTTTTTATTTAATTATTTGCATTTTTTTTTTTGAGTTGGAGTCTCACTCTGTTGCCCAGACTGGAGTGCAGTGGCCGCTCCTGGCCACCGCAGCCTCGACCTGCTGGGCTCCAGCGATCCTTCCACCTCAGCCTTCCAAGTAGCCAGAATTACAGGCATGCACTACCACGCCTGGCTGATTTTTTGATTTATTGTAGAGATGAGGTTTCGCTGCCCAGGTGTGTCTCAAACCCACAGGCTCAGGCAATCCCTTCACCTCAGCCTCCCAAAGACGTGGGATTACAGGCTGAGCCACCGAGCCTGGCTAATTATTTGTATTTTTAAGTTCAATTTTATTTAGTTCCACTCTCATCTTCTTTATTTATTTTCTTTGGCTAGCTTTGGAGTTGATTTGTTCATGTTTTTCTAGTTCCTTGAAGTATGATGTTTGATTGTCCATATGTGATCTTTCAGCCTTATTAATGTAGGCCTTCCATGCTATAAATCTTCCTCTGAACACAATTTTTCTGTATCTCGTCTTGTCTGAGGAGATTCACGATGGGGCTCCAATCCCTTCTGGCTTGCAGGGTTTCTTCTGAGAAAAATACTTTTATTCTTTTACACCCAAATGATTTTCTACAAAATTGCCAAGTATACATAATGGAAAAAGAACAGTCTCTTCAATTAATGGTGCTGAGAAAACTGGATATCCATATGCAGAAGAATGACATTAGACCTTGATCTCTTATCATATGCAAAAATTAACTCAAAATGGATGAGATAATCTTTCTATGTAACACGTGAAACTATAGAAATACTAAAAGAAGACACAAGTGAAAAGCCTTGCAAATGGCATTTGTCTGTGCAAGGACTTTTTGGGATAAACCCTGAAAAGCCATGAATAACTAAGCACAAATTGAGAAACTGATTGCCCCAAATCAAGAAGCTACTGTGCAGCAGAGGAAGGAATCAACATAGAAAAACCACAACCTACAGAAGGAAGGAACATATTTGCAAATGGCCCATCTGATAGGGGGTTAATATTCAAAATAAAAGTAATTCACACAACTCAACAATTATCAAAAAACTCAATTCAAATTGGCAAGACTGAACATTTCTCAAAAAAAGACACAAATATCCAAGTGATATAAGAAAAAATGCTCAACGTCACCAATCATGAGGGAAAGATAAATAAAAACCACAATGACTCTTCTGATTGCCATCAGTGTGGCTACCAAGAAAAAAATTAAAATAACAAGCATTATACAGGATGTGAAGAGAGAGATTCCTCACACACTGTTGGTGAGATTGCAAATTAGCCCAGACATTATGGGAAATAGTATAAAGGACTTGAAAATATTAAAAATAAAACTACTATTTGATTTTGCAATCCCACCACAGGGTATATAGTCAGAGAAAATGATATCGACAGGTCAAAGAGATAACTGCACTCTTAGGTTTACTGCTGCACTATTCAGAATAGCCAATATATGAAATCAAATGAAATGTTGGCTAACTGATGAATGGAAAGCAAATGAAGTATAGATACACAATGCAATAATGGTCATAAAAATAACGAAATCTGCAGCAACATGGATGAGCCTGAAAGGTATTATGTTAAGTGAAATAAGCCAGGTACAGCAAGAAAAATATGCTGTGATCTCACTTATATGTGAAATTTTAAAAGTCTTCTTACTGAAGTTAGTGAGAAGGGTGGCTTCCAGGGGCTGGGAAAGATAGGGGTAAGAGAAGATGGTGAGCGATTGGCCAAAGGTTACAGAACTATAGTTAGGTAAAAGAAACAAGGTTTAGCATTTTATTGCATAGTAGGTTGGCTAGAGTTAACAATAATGTATTGTATATTTCAAAATAGCTATAAGTGAAGCTTTTGTATGCTCTCATCACAAAGAAATGATAAATGCTTAAGGTGCTAGATATGCTAATTACCCTGGTTTGATTATTGCACAATTTATGCCTATATCAAAATATCATGTTGTACCCCATAAATATGTACAATTATTTATGATGTCAATCATAAATTATAAAATGAGAAATAATTGAGAATGTTCAAAGTGCTGATAAAAAGAAGGTGGGAGGGAAGGAGAAGATGAATTTCAAGAAGCAAAAATAAATGATTATTTGAGGAAGATTCTTGAAAAAATGAAAGAGAAGGGCTCCTAGTCACAGATAGAATGGTTTATATTAGATAAAAGGAGAGCCTTTCTATCCCAACAACAAACACAATAGAGAATTCAAAGGGTGTAGATTTAGGTAAGTATGCAAATCTAATGAAGGAGAATTGAGCAAATTCCCTTCCAATAACTCTGAATTTCTTTTTCAATTGGAAGGGCAGGCCACCTAATAAAAATAAGGTAATGGAGAATTGGAAGTCTGAGGAGAGTTTGGAAATTGGATGTTGCTGTGGGGTATGGTGGAGCAAGTTGAGTTAGTTTATAAAGTAAGACTCTTAGGTACGATTGAGAATACACATGGTATTGGTGAAAATTATAGAAACACCTTTGTGGTTAATGATGATAATATCAACTTCCTGTGCTGCCTGATCTTTTTGAGCAGTGATCAGTAGCCCAAAGGCAGGCAGGGAGAAAGGAGACTTTTGTATTGGACTTTTTACAAGAAAGTGAAATAGATAGTAGGGAGTTAGGTGGGGATAGAGAATACTGATTAATGAGAAGAGCTATAAAATGTACACCAGAAAGCAAGGTTGTGGACAGCAGATTGAGCTAATAGACAGGCAGAGTGTGGTTCTATAAATGTAGTGAAATTTCTGTGTGTCTAACCACTATTTTACTTAGAAGAATTGTGTCAAGAAACTAGAAGGACAGAAGCATCTAATCAGAGTGTGAAATGCCTGAGTTATGACTGTGCCATGCCTGTAGATGTTTAGATGATCTGTAGCTCTGCTACTGTAATGATTCATGGACTAAGACTCTAAACAAGGAGTATAGATAAAGTATCTCTCACTTTTGGGATAAGATATTCTCCAACCTGAACATCTTGGGTTACTGCATAGGGCAGAGTGGTAGGAACGAGTCAGTGTATCTCTGGATCTCATACACTACAGCATCCATATAGGGTATGTGGTTCCGACATGCCTGCCCTACTTGTCCTCCAGTGTCTTCAAACCTCATGGCCAATGTCTTCCTGGACTTTTTCTGTCAGGCAGCAGTCAGAATTTACATTAAATGCAAAAGACTTGAAGTACCTTTTATTTGATCCCTTAATCACTGCCCTGTTTGGTTGGAGATGAGGAGATGGGGAAATTGGGAGTGACTACCTCCATAAGGAAATAATAGGAACAGAGATTCTGTTTCCTGAACAATCTGGAAGCTCATTAGAAAATTGAACACAGGAGACAGAGTTTAAGATGGTGACTGGACAGGTCAGACTGTGAATCTCTGCAAAAGCAAGTGTCCATAAAGACTCTCTGCATGAGTAGGAATGTGCTGGTGAGAGAGTGAAAGTCCATGTGAGGGAGACTCAGGTTCATGCACCCAGGACCCCCTCTGAGGTGGGGACTGCAAGCCCCCACCACCCTGAGATTGGAGCACAAGTGTGCAAGATTGTCTGCCGTTCATGGGACTCTCCTGAGAAGAGCCTGCCAAATCCAGCTGATTCTCATCACCTGGCACCTGACCCACACCATTACCTGTTATAGCGGATCAGCTAGAGCCCCAGATCCGATCAGTGGAGAGAGAGGATTGGGGAAAGATGGAGAGGAATGCCATGCCCAGTGAGGAGATGCCAACTGCAGCCATTTTCTCTGTTCCAGGACCAGGCAGAGACCTGCATTACCCTGCCCAGCTCCACCCAGCTCCGCCCAGTCTCCAACTTGGGACCTAAGGTAATCTCATCAAACTGGGAGAGACAGAAGCCCCTCCCCAAGCTGAATCAGACACAGGTCAGCTCTGAGTGGCAGACTTGACAAGCAGCAAGCTGGGTGAGTCCAGATCTTATCCACCCTCCTCCCACAGTAGGCTTGGGGCATCTGACCCAAGCTGTGAGCACATCTGCCTGCACTGAGAGCAACTCTATCCACCTGGGCTGAGAACTAGAGATCAGAACTGAAATGCTGTTGGACTTATAGGAACAACCCCAGAGAGAGTTTTGATCCTTGTTTTTATTTTTTTATTTGTTGTCTGTTTGTTTTATTTTTTTATCTTTCTGCTTTGCTTCTGTTATTTTACTGAAACTTTATTCTTTTTTTTTCTTTTCTTTAGACTTCCTGTTGTGTATGGAAGAGTACATCAGTAGGGAGATATTTGTTGGATTGTGTATTTGTATGATTATCTGTATGTTTCAAAATTTTTTTTACCTTTTTCTGTCTTTGTGACTCTTCATTGTTAGTTGGTACAGCAGTCTGTTTTCCCTCTTACTCTACTCACTCTCCACCTTCCTCTTGTCCCCTTATCCTCTTTCCATTCTTTTCCTTTTTCTTATATAATTTTGCTTCCAGAGAGCAAACCTATACCCCTACTGCATGGACAGATTGTAAGGCAGTGGGAAGTGGGTTCCTGGGTGCCCATATACCTGTCAGTGGATACTGGTATCTGCAAATACATTTTTGAATCACAGCTCCCCCTCATTTAAATCTCAAAACTGCAAAAAGTATAACCACCAACCCACACTTCAGCTTCAGAGTTGAACAAAACCAAAGGATCCACATAAGGAAGAATAGGAGACCAAGAAAACAGAAGTAAAAGCAACCCTGCCATTCCTGAACAGCAGAATTAATGAAGGCGGAAAAAAGGGTGGGGGGGACAGGAAAATCTACACAAATAAAAAAACCAAAAGAAGAATAAGGTCCTCACACAGACCCCCTGCGAGGCCAGACACTGAGAAAACAGACTATGGAACACAAAAAAATGAAGAGCCCCAAGAATGACTGGTCTCAAACTACAAACCCAGATATCAAGACATAAATAGAAAGAATAAAAAGAATTGCACAGAGACAAAAGGAAAATATGAAGGTTTTGATAATTGAGATAACAGCAGTAAAGAATACTGTGAATGAAATAAGTAACAAACTGATAAGCTTGGAAAGCAGAATTAGCCAAGCAGAAAAAAGAATCTCAGAGCTTGAGGACCAAAATATAGAATGGACTCAAACTGTCAAAAACATAGAAAAGAAGCTTAAAGGCTTAAAGAGAAGAACAAAATCTTCAAGAGATGAGCAATTATTTCAAGAGGCCGAACCTAAGAGTAATTGCACTTCCAGAGGCAGAAACAGAAACAGAGACCACTCTGGAACAAACATTTCATGAAATTATTCAAGAAAACTTCCCTCATCTCATCAGTGATGCAAAAATTCAAACACAAGAGATTCAGAGAACCCCTGCAAGAGAACAAATGAGAAGACCAACTCCTAGACACATAATAATTCACCTAAACAAAGTAGGTATAAAAGAAAAATTCCTAAAGGCAGCAAGAGAAAAAAGTCAGACTACCTACCAGTGAAGACCAATTAGAATAGCAGCAGATTTATCTACAGAAACACTTCAGGCTAGGAGAGCTTGGGGCCCAATCCTCAAAGTTCTTAAAGATAAACAATTTCAACTAAGAATAACCTACCCAGCTAAGCTAAGCTTCATAAGTGAGGGAAAATTAAAATCTTTCTTAGACAGTCAATTCCTAAGATGTTATGCTGCCTCCAGACCAGCTCTACAAGTAACCTTTAAGAAATTATTAAACATAGAAGAAAGAGAAAAAAGAATGACAGCCCTCTTCACAAGAGTGAATGAAAAAGATGGAAAACCCACATGAATCAACCCCAAAATGAAAGAAAGACAACAAACAAACAGGAATAACAGCAACTTATAAAAACCTCATGACAGGGATAGACTCTCACATTTCAATAATTAGCTGGAATGTGAATGCATTCAATGCATCACTGAAAAGACATAGAATGAAAAAATGGATAAAAATATCATGTGGCAACAATATATTGTCTCCAAGAGCCTCATCTCACAAGAAAGGACACTCACAGACTCAAAGTAAGAGGATGAGAAACAAAATTTCAGGTGAACGGAACACAAAAGAAAGCAGAAGTTGTGATCTTAATTTCAGACAGAATATCCTTTAAGTTATCAAAAATTAAAAAAGATACAGAAAGT
Source organism: Cephalopachus bancanus (assembly GCA_027257055.1). NCBI lineage: Eukaryota > Metazoa > Chordata > Mammalia > Primates > Tarsiidae > Cephalopachus > Cephalopachus bancanus. The sequence goes on from JAPVLO010001884.1 coordinate 110,534, forward strand.
CACTATATAATGATAAAAGGTTCACTCCATCAACAAGAAATACCCATACTAGACATATATGCACCCAACATAGGTGCACCAACTTTCATAAAGCAGCTTCTAGGCAAACTTAAAAAAGATATTAACTCTAAAACTATCAAAGCTGGTTACTTTAATACCCCATTCACAACCCTAGACAGATCATTAAGAAAAAAATCAGCAAGGAGATCTGGTACCTCAGTGTGACTCCTGACCAAATGGACTTAATTGATACCTACAGAACACTCCACCCCTGGCCATAAATCAAGCATAAACAAATTTCATAAGACTGAAATTTTGCCATGCACTTTCTCAGACCACAATGGAAAAGAAATAAATATCAACACCAACAAAATTCCCCCAAAACTCACCAAGACATGGACACTGAACAGTATGATATTAAATAACTCCTAGGTCAACATGGAAATCAAAACAGAAATTAAAAGAGACCTGGAAAATGAAAATGAAGAAACATCTTACCAAAACCTCTGGGATGCCATGAAAACTGTAGTAAGAGGGGAAACCATATCTCTACAAACACACATGAAGAGAATGGAAAGATCACAATTTAACAGCCTAACAAGACACCTAAGGAAGCTGGAAAAGCAAGACCACCAAAACCCTAAACTTCAACAGAAGAATAGAGATGACCAAAATAAAAGCCCAAATCTGAGACATAGAAGACAAAAACATAATCTAAAAAAATCAATGAAACAAAAAGCTGTTTCTTTGAAAAAATAAACAAGATTGGTAGTCTCCTAGCTAGACTGAACAAGAAAAAGAGAGAAAAAACCAAAATAAACACAATCAGAAACACAAAAGATGACTCTTTAGAAATACAAAAGATTATCAGAAACTTCAATGTACACTTGTATGGAAACAAATTTGAAAACCTAGAGGAAATGGAGGACTTTCTGACATCACACAGCCTCCCGGGTTGAAACAAGAAGAAATCGAGACCCTAAGTAAACCAATAGAAATCAATGAAATTGACTAAGCCATAAGAAATCTACCTACAAAAACAAAACAAAACAAACAAACAAACAAAAAAACAAAAAAATCTGAATCAGATGACTTTCCAGCAGAATTCTACAAAACATACAAGGAAGAACTGACACCAAGTCTATTGAAAGTATTCCAGGCAATTGAGATAGACTGAACTCTCCCCAAATCATTTTATGAAGCTAACATCACATTGATACACAAGCCAGGTAAAGATCCAACAAAGAAAGAGAACTACAGGCTGATATCCTTGTTGAACACAGATGCTAAAATTCTCAACAAGATCCTAGCAAACAGGATTCAACAACACATCTGAAAATCCTCCACCATGACCTAGCAGGCTTTATCCCCAAGATGCAAGACTGGCTCAACATTCATAAGACTATAAACATAATTAAATACATCAACAGATGTGAAAACAAAAACCACACTATTATATCATTAGCTGCAGAAAAAAAGCTTTTGTTAAAATACAGCACCCCTTCTTGATAAAAACTCTTGAACATCTAGGCATAGATGGAACATACCTCAAAAATAGTAAGAACCAGCTATGAGAAACTCACAGCCAGATTGCTGCTTGACAGAAACTGGTACCATTTCCCCTGAAAGCTGAAACAAGACAAGGATGCCCACTCTCATTCCTCCTGTTCAACATAGTTTTGAAAGTCCTAGCTAGAGCAATTAGACAAGAGAAGGTGATCAGGGGTATACAAATCAGAAAAGAGGAAATCAAGTTATCCCTCTTTGCAGGCAACATGATTCTATACCTTGAAAACCCAAAAGAATCTGTCAAAAACCTCCTTGCACTCATAAAGGACTTTGGCAATGTCTCAGGGTATAAAATAAATGTGCAAAAAACAATCACATTTCTATACATCAATAATAAACAAACAGAAACCCAAATAAGGCATAATTCAATTCACAATGGCCACACACACAAAATGAAATTCTTGGCTTCTTCCTAACCAGAGATGTAAAAGACCTTTACAATGAAAACTACAAAACACTGATCAAAGAAATCAAAGTTGACACAAACAAGTGGAAAAAGATTCCATACTCATGGGTTGGCAGAATCGACATTGTTAAGATGTTCATTCTACCTAAGGCAGTCTACATATTTAATGCAATACCCATCAAATTACCAGCAACATTCTTCTCAAACCTAGAAAAAACAATAGAGGAATTCATATGGAAACATAAATGACCAAGAATAGCCAAAACAATCCTCATCAAAAAACAAAAACAAACAAAACAAATCAGGAGGGATCACACTCCCAGACTTTAAACTTTAGTATAAAGTTGCAATAATCAAAACAGCCTGGTATTGGTACAAGAACAGGCATATAGAACAATGGAATAGAAATGAGATTCAAAAAGCAAAACATCAGTTTCTCAATCAGCTCATCTTCGACAAAGCCTCCACCACCAACCACTGGGGAGAGGAGAACCTATTGAGTAAATGGTGCGGAGAAACTGGCTGACCACATGCAGAAGATTGGAACAGGACCCCTACCTATCCCCATACATAAAAATCAACTCTAAATGGACCAGAGACTTAAACAAAAAAGTATAAGAAACTTTGAAAATGCAGGAGATACTCCTATGGAAATTGGAACTGGCAACCAATTCCTGATCAAAACCCCAAGTGTCCATGCCATAAGAGATAAGCTAGACAAGTAGGACCTCATCAAACTCACAAACTCATGCAAAGTGAAAGAAACCATCAAGAGAGTAGGGAGATAGCCCACAGACTGGGAAAAAAATATTTACCAACTCTTGTCTTTATTAGACCTAACATCTAGGATCTACAAGGAACTCAAATGTGCTGAAAAGAAAAAAACAAACAACTGCTTTACAATGTTGGCAAAAGATATGAATAGATAGTTCTTAAAAGAAGACATATGAGCAGCCAGCAGATACATAAAAAAGTTCAGCCTTACTAGTCATCAAAGAAATGCAAATTAAAACTACACTGAGATACCACCTAATTCCAGTCAGAACAGCCATTGTCAATAACCCCCCCAAAAAAAACCCAGATGCTGGAGAGGATGTGGTGAAAAGGGAACACTTCTACACTGTTGGTAGAAGTGTAAACTAGTCCGGCCACTGTGGAAAACGTGTGGCATTTCCTAAAAGTTCTAAAAATCAACCTTCCATATGATCCCACAATCCCCCTAGTAGGAATATACCCAGAAGAATTCAAATCACTCTATAAAAACATACCTGCACACATATGTTTATCACAGCATTGTTCACAATAGCAAGAACATGAAAGAAACTGTGTTGCCTATCAAAACAGAACTAGATAAAAAATATGTGGTACGTATACACAATGGACTTAGCCACAAAGAAGAAAATCATGAATTCTGCAGCAACCTGGATGGACTTAGAGTCTATAATACTGAGTGATCTTTCACAGAAACAAAGTACTGAGTATCACATGTTCTCACTCATAAGTGGATCTTGACCAACTATTGTAATACTATAAGAGAATTGACAGTATTGAGAAACTGCAGGGGTTGAGGGGTGGGGAGGTGGGATTAGGAGTAGTGGGAATCTGCCTGGGAATGGGGGGCACTCCTTCTCAACAAGGGTACCTGCACAATGAATATTTGTACCCTAACCCTGAACTGTACCCCACAATTTTAAAATAAAAAAATTAAAGGTGAAAAAAGAACTCCCTTCCCTGGCAGTTTCCCTCAACTTCCAATCCCATCCTCCCTCCCTGGCAGTTTCCCACTACTGCAATCCTGTTCTTATAGCATTATGATAATTGTTCAAGGTCAACTTATGAGTGACATGTGGTACTTTGTTTCTTGACAGATCAGAGTATGATAGACTCTAAATCCATCAAAGTTGCTGCAAAGTCCATGTTTGTCCTTCTTAATAGCTGCATAATATTCTATTGTGTATACGTACCATATTTTTAAAATCCAGTCCAACTCTGATGGGCAGCATGGTTGGTTCCATGTTTTTGTTATTGTGAATAGAGCTGAAACAAACATACATGTGTAGGTATCTTTTTTGAATGATTTGAGTTCCTCCAGGTATATTCCCAATAGGGGGATTGTTGGGTTATATGGAAGATCAATCACTAGTTTTTTAAGAAATCACCTCACTGTCTTCCAAAGAGGTTGCACTAGTTTGCATTCCCACATGGTGGATAAATTTTGAGATGTGTTGTTGGATCCAGTTTGATAGAATCTTGTTGAGAATATTTGCATCAATATTCATCAAGGATATTAGCCTGTAATTCTCTTTCTTTGTTGGATTTTTACCTAGTTTGGGTATCAATGTGATGTTAGTTTTGTGAAATGATTTGGGGAGAGTTATGTCTTTCTTGATTGCCTGGAATACTTTCAATGGGATTGGTATCAGCTCCTCCTTGTATGTTTTGTATAATTCTGCTGGAAAATCATCTGGTCCAGAACTTTTTTTGTGGGTAGTTTTCCTATGACAAAGTGAATTTCCTGGATTGTTATTGGTTTATTTAGGATGTCAATTTCTTCTTGTTTCAACCTTGGGAGGTTGTGTGCTATCAGAAAGTCTTCCATTTCACTTATGTTTTCGAGTTTGTTTCCATACAGCTTACATAGTTATCTCTGATAATCTTTTGTATTTCTTCAGGATCAGTCGTGACTTCATCTTTTGCATTTCTGATTGTGTTTATTTGGGCTTTTTCTCTCTTTTTCTTGGTCAGTCGTGCTAAGTGGTTATCAATCTTGCTTATTCTTTCAAATAACAAGATTTTTGTTGACTTTTTCTATGATATTTTTGTCTTCTATGTCATGTATTTGGGCTTTTATTTTGGCAATCTGGATTCTTCTGCTGAAGTTAAGGTTTCGGTGGTCTTGTTTTTCCAGTTCTCTTGGGTGACTTGTTAGTCTGTTAACTTGTGATATTGCCATTTTCTTCATATGTGTTCTCAGAGGTATGAATTCACTTCTTAGTACCGTTTCTATGGCATCCCAGAGGTTTTGGTAAGATGTTTCTTCATTTTAATTTGTTTCCAGGAATCTTTTAATTTATTCTTTAATTTCCATGTTGATCCAGGAGTTGCTCAGCATCACATTATTTAGTCCATGTCTTTGTGGGTTAGGGGAACCTTGTTGTTGATATTTATTTTTATTCCACTGTGGTCCAAGAAGGTGCATGACAGTATTTAAACCTTATGAGATTTGTTTATACTTGATTTATGGCAGAGGATGTGGTCAATCTTGGAGTACATTCCATGAGGTAATGAGTAATATGTATAATTTGTGGTTGCTGGGTGGAGCATTCTGTAAGTATCTATTAGGTTCATTTGGTCAATCATCAGGTTGAAATTCTGGATCTCCTTGTTGATACTTTGCCTTGATGACCTGTCTAGGGTAGATCATGGGGTATTAAAGTCCCCAATGTGATAGTGTTAGCATCAATCTTTTTAAAGTTTACTTAATAATTGCTTTATAAAAGTTGGTGCTCATGCGTTTGGTGCATATATGTTTAGGATGGATATTTCTTGTTGATGAATTGAACCTTTTTTCATTATGCAGTGTCCTCTGTTTCTTTTTAAATTTTTGATTGCTTAAAGGTTATTTTGTCTGATATTAAGATTGTGACTCCTGCTTTCTTTTGTATTCCATTTGCCTGAAAATTTGTTTTCCATTCTCTAAATTTGAGTCTGTGAGTGTCCTTTCTGGTGAGATGCATCTTCTGAAGACAGTATATTGTTGCATCATGTTTCTTTCACCAGTTTTCCATTCTATGCCTTTTCAGTGGTGCATTTAGTCCACTTACGTTCAGGTTGACTATTGTCTGTTGCTGAAAATAATCCTGTACAGTCAGGGGAAAGAGAGAAAGAACATCCTCCATTATTGTTAATTCTAGCTGAGAAAATTCATCTTGGCAATTGATACTGACATTTAAACAGGGTTGTGAATATAGTGGCATTAGCTTCAGGAATTCCCATGGAGGGCAACTTCACCTGCCTCTTCTCTCAACCCAACCTAGCATTTAACATTTAACACCAGGACTCTTAACTTTACTCATTACTAAACTCTTCTTTGTCCATTAGATTCTCTAAACCTCAGAATTACTCTGTGAACCAAGTCTTCTGTTTATGTTTTACAAGGGTGTTGAAGATCATGGAGGCAAAATCCTTGCTCTATTATCCCAAAGTATCATGGTAAGTTCAAGTCTCAAGCTAAGTTTTAGTGCTGTTTTTCTTACTGGAAGTGGATTTGAGGAGAAATAACAGAGGAGGAATTCTCAAGAGAAGATGACACATGGTTCATCTGCATTGGAAGGAATCTGGTAACAATCTCTTCCTCAGATAAGAAGTCATTGACAAATAGAATTTGAACATACTCTGTCTGTTTTTATAACCTCTGTCAGGAAAAGTGGTCTTAGCACTTAGTTCAACATCAGACTTCCAGAGTCAAGAACAGATCAGGGAGAAAATAAGCTCACAGGAAAATTGTTTCGGGAAACCTCTTAGAGAGCATTGCAGAAGAGGGAAGGGCCTCATTCAGGTCTTTACTCTTTATGTCAGAACCCAGGGATCCACTAGACGACTGGACAGTTTAAGACCAGCACCAAAACCAAAAGGCAGAACTCTCAAGTACTTTATAAAAAGAACTTTTTTGGTTTCAATTCTGATCCATACTTACTATGTGTTTCTTCATGCTCCTCTTTTAAGAGATGATCTTTGCTTTATGTTTTGTAATCTACTGGATTCAAACATTTCTTACACTCTTATGGAATAGAAGATTGAAGGTAAAGCTTGAATTATTCCAAACCTGTGTTCATTTTGTGCATACTATACAAGCCTTCTAAAATAGTCTCTGGTTTCTCATGACCCAGACCAGGAAGATCTGGGTAAAGAGGATAATTTAGTCATATTTCTCATTTCTCTCTCTCTCTCTTTCTCGCTGTCTCCTGTATCTTTTCCATTATTTTAACTGGCCATAATTTAGTATAAACACATCTTCGAACATTAGTGGTTAGATGATTTGTTTTTCCTGAATTTAATATTTTCTGAAGATGTGCCACTTTCATAGATTTTAATAACGGATTAATGATTCTTTATAAAGAAATTATTCAGTCTTACGTGGGAATTATGAAATATGTTTTGCAAATTTTTCTAAATGCTTATAATTTCAATTTCTTAGTCTATTTGGAGTATTTACAACTTACAAACCCACACACATTCACCAAAGAGAAGTATACCATGTCCTTGTCTAATTTTTTAAGCCACTGTAAAACTTGCTCTACCAGAAAATTCTTCTCCCTGGTCAACCAGGACTTCCTTAATTACTTCATATCCATAAAATACCACAAGTGCAATTGCTATGTTGTATGTGAGTTGTATATTTCGTTCAATTAGAGACTGCCAAACTGCTTTTGTGGAGACACTGCTATGGTCTGAATGTATTCAACCGCCTTCCCTCAAACGTTATGTTAACATTTTATCACCAATGTAATAATAGTATTAAGCAGTTGGGTCTCTAGGATGTGATTTGGTTATGGGGGCAGAGTACTAATTTGTCAGATTACTGGTTTTATAAAAGAGGTGCAATGTAGCTGTTCACTTCTTCCACCATGTAAGGACACAGCCACAAGATACCCTCTTGGAAGCAGAGTCTAGGTTCTCACCAGACATCAAATTTACTGGTAGTTTGATCTTGTACTGTCACCCTCCAGAACTCTGAGCAGTAAATCCCTGTTGTTTATAAATTACCCAGGCTAAGGTATTTTTGTTAGAGCAACAGGAACAATAAGACAGTAGCTGTACCAATTTACATTTCCACAAATAACTATGAGTAATATAGTTTTCCCACGTTGTCTCTGGCATTTAGCATTATATTCTTTCTTTTAGCCACTCTGGTAAGTGAGAAGTGGTTTTTCATTATGGTTTTAATTTGCATTTCCTTATTGGCTAATGTTGTTGAAGATATTTTCATGTGCTTACTTGCCAAGAATGTATATATTCTTCTGAGAAATGCCTGTTTATATCTGTTTCCCATTTCCTAATTGATTTTTTTTTTTGAGTTGGAGTCTCACTCTGTCACCCAGACTGGAGTGCCGTGGCAGCTCCTGGCCACTGCAGCCTCGACCTGCTGGGCTCCAGCGATCCTTCCACCTCAGCCTTCCAAGTAGCTGGAACTACAGGTGTGCACTACCACGCCTGGATAATTTTTTAATTTATTGTAGAGATGAGGTCTCACCAAGTTGCCCAGGCGGGTCTTGAACCCACGGGCTCGGGCAATCCACCTAATTGATTTTTATTTTTACTGTTGGGTTTTATGAAATTTTTCTATTCTAGATAGTAGTCTTTAATCAGATATGTGATATGGGGCTTGCAGATATGTTCTACCATTCTTTAGCTTATGGGGCTGTTTTTCAAAAGAATGTTTAATTATGAAGAATGATACTCATGATACAATTTAAGTAAAAGAGGAAAACTTAAAACAACATGCAAGCTGGGCTTGGTGGCTCAGCCTGTAATCCCGCATCTTTGGGAGGCTGAGGTGGGTGGATTGCCTGAGCCTGCGGGTTCAAGACCCACCTGGGCAGCGAGACCTCATCTTTACAATAAATCAAAAAATCAGCCGGGCGTGGTAGTGCATGCCTGTAATTCCAGCTACTTGGAAGGCTGAGGGAGAAGGATGCCGGAGCTCAGCAGGCTGAGGCTGCGGTGGCCGGGAGCGGCCACTGCACTCCAGTCTGGGCAACAGAGTGAGACTCCAACTCAAAAAAAAAAAAAACATGCAAAATATATTCTCCTGCCATATATAGAAAAGTATACATTAAATGTCAACTTGTTTTATTTGCGTGGAGTGATGAGTAGTATGGATTTTACATTTTTGTTTATTTAAATTTTCTATAGTTATTCTTATATCTAAGTACACATATAAATTTGTAGGCAGTCACAAAATCAATAGCGATTTCCACAGAAGGTAGGCCAGCATTCAGGAACCATTCCAGAAGAAGAGGAAGGCATAAACTTAGCTGGTTCATGAAAGACAGAAGGATGTTTTCCATCCCAATTTGTCCACAGGAATTCTGTGTCCCTAAATGCCCACACTGGTGTTTTGCTTCTTAAGGCTTCAGAAAGAAATGCCCTTGAGAGGTCTTTCCTGCCTGACCTTCACCTAGTGGCCTTTTGCATTCCAATGTTTCTTTGAACAAATCTTTCCTAGGAATACCCTGGATAAATTCACAGTTACCACCACCCAGGGATGTGTGTCCTTGTCCATGGTTGATAATTTTCTCCTCCTCCCATTGCTAAAAATCATATTTTGAAGCTCTAACCTGCAGTATGATGGCATTTGAAGGTGAGGCCTTTGGGAAGTCTAGGTTTAGACAAGGTAATGTAGATACAGCCTTTATAACAGTAGTCTCTTTATAAGAGGAAAACAGAAATATCTTTTTCCTTCAACATACACACACAGAGATAAGGCCACATGAGCCCAAAAGTAGAAGCTAAGAGGGTCTCCCATGAAGAACTGATCTGTTGGCACGTTGACCTTAAGCTTCCCAATCTTCAATACTGTTTAAAAAAATGTCTGTCGTTGAAGTCACTCTTTGTTATAGCAGCCCAGACAAACTAAGAATGAGGTGAACCTTGTGTCATCATATGCAGTAAAGTGGTAGTCCCTCTTGGGAACAAAGAACCAGTTCAAAGATAGGAATCAGAGAGAAAAGGCCTGGTGGGCAGATGCTCACTCCTGATGACCTGAATGACCCTGCCTGAGTCACAGCATCTCTAACCTGAGTGACTTGTCTGTATAATGGCAGAATAACTCTCTCACAAGGCTGTTGTAAGTACAAACTGTGATAATTTCTGTGAAATAAATGAGAAAATGAGTAGGAAAAGTGCTTTCTAAACTATAATAATGACTTACAAAGGTTAACAAGCAATCATTCCACAGAAATTCACCAGAAGGTGTTGCACTCTGGCACTTCTAAATAACAGAAAAAAAAGATACAGCCTGGACACTGCCTACAGCAGTGTATCTCTAAGGATCAGGAAGCTTGGACAGGAAATGAAATAATATTCATAAAGATATGCTAGGTTGGAAGTTATGTGCTGCCAGCTTTCTCATCATAAAGGAATTCTTTCAGAGAAGGTTTGCTCTAAGGAAAAAATGGATGGATTGTTGAAAGGGAGTTAGGCAGAAGAAATTTTAATATTGAGCATCTACTATGTGTCAAGAACCACATTAAGTCTAACTTAGGATCCTGCCAAGTAGTTATCATCGTCATCAATTTTTAAATGACATAAGTGAGGTCCTGAGTGTTAAGTAAACTGCATAAGATCACACAGCCAGAGATGGTGTATTTTTCAC